>WNWK01005822.1:0-114311 GCA_009830355.1 Cherax destructor
TTGGTTTATTTTTTGAGGAGCTAGGCATCTGAGGTTATGGTTTGGAAGGGTGTTGATTGGTGGAAGGATTATTAATGGCGCTGAGAGTTTTAAGCTTTGATATTGTGGAGTTAATAGTGAGGTGAGGCGAGCGATTATCTTTGCTGTCGATTTTATATATATCTCGTGGTCAATGAGACAAGTTAGTGGAGCGATCAGGACTAGGCCATGGCCTCATGTTTTTATAGGACGTGTCTCAGAAATTGAGGTATATATGGGAGAGCAGGGGAGAGGGCTTTTCCTGAGGCATATAGAGAAATAACGGTAGGAAATTATTAGAGTTAAGGTAATACAGTATACTGGGGACTGGATTCTCAGGTGAGGTGGGGATAAATTCTGTGTGAGTTGTAAATCTTTGTGTGATGGGGCGTATGAATGAGGGATGGGGAGGTAGGTGACGGATGACAATGATTATGACTTCATGACATAGGTATGCAAGAGATGAGCGCCAGGTGGTGGGGAGGGGTTTACGTAAGGGAATAGCATCGGGGGTTTTCACCGAGTCACTATGGACATGGTCATGCACAGGATTAGTGCTTATGTTCATAAATATATATGTTTTGTTCATTGTATTTCGAAGTAAAATTGGTTGCAGTTACGTTTTAGCGTGTAAAGCTTGCCTTTAAGGATCACTGGTAGTATGGGTGATGGATATATGGAGTTTGGTTATTTGAAATCTTATCAGATGTGCCCTTAATAGGGTTGGTAGGGTAACAGTATATTGTATAATTTATGTTATGGCATCGGGTTTCCTATCGGTTGCGATGCCTATTAACACTTCAAGAACTTAATTGTCAATTGTGCTAGGAAATAATGTTATATATTTGTTTGTTCTATTGGGATCTTGATCCTTTATGTGTATGGTATACATTTGGTTAGAATGCAATGCTTCATTGTATATGTTAGAGTGTATCGAGTTAGAATCATATTGAGATGCATTTAATTTAGGCCGTGTACTGAGGGGGTTCCTGGTTGCAGGGTTGGCTACTTGGCTGGAATCCCCGTGCTCTTAGAGCACTGGAATCTTCCCAAAGTATTCACACTGAGTCCTGTTCAGTCTTAGATCTGGTCAGCCTCGTTGATCAGTACGTATCCTTGAAAATCCGTAGCTAGCCCGGCACACGTCTTGCCATGCCAGCGCCTGGCATATATGAATCCAGTTTTATATATATATATATATATATATATATATATATATATATATATATATATATATATATATATATATATATATATATATATATATATATATATATTTTGAAGACACCACTATGAAAAATAGAAGAATTAAAGCGTTGAATCACATTATCAAGGAACTATGATAGTTCCTTGATAATGTGAGTAGTCACGAAAGCGTTGAAATCTTCTATTTTTCATAGTGGTTGTTTTGCATATTTTGATATCACCTGTTTACTGTATCTTTTGCATATTTATTATATATATATATATATATATATATATATATATATATATATATATATATATATATATATATATATATATATATATATATATATATATATATATATATATATATATATATATATAGGTAGTAGGTTGGTAGACAGCAACCACCCAGGGAGGTACTACGTCCTGCCAGGTGACTGTGAAACAGAAACCTGAAACTGTTTTACATGATGGTAGGATTGCTGGTGTCTTTTTCTGTCTCATAAACACGCTGGATAACAGGTATATCTAGCTACTTCACTTACACTTTAGGTCACACTACACTGGCATACACATGCATATATATACATACACACATCTAGGTTTTTCTTCTTTCTTAATAGCTCTTGTTCCTTTTATTTTCTCTATTGTCCATGGGGAAGTGGAAAAGAATCTTTCCTCCGTAAGCCATGCGTGTCGTATGAGGCGACTAAGATGCCGGGAGCAATGGGCTAGTAACCCCTTCTCCTGTACAAATCTACTAAAAACGAGAAGAAGAAAAACTTTATAAAATTGGGTTGTCTGAATGTGCGTGGATGTAGTGCGATGATAAGAAAGAGATGATTGCCGATGTTATGAATGAAAAGAAGTTGGATGTCCTGGCCCTAAGCGAAACAAAGCTGAAGGGGGTAGGCGAGTTTCAGTGGGGAGAAATAAATGGGATTAAGTCAGGAGTATCTGAGAGAGTTAGAGCTAAGGAAGGGGTAGCAATAATGTTGAAGGATCAGTTATGGAAGGAAAAGAGGGAATATAAATGTGTAAATTCAAGGATTATGTGGATTAAAATAAGGGTCGGATGCGAAAATGGGTCATAATAAGCGTGTATGCACCTGGAGAAGAGAGGAGTGTAGAGAGAGAGAGATTTTGGGAGATGTTAAGCGAATGTATAGGAACTTTTGAACCAAATGAGAGAGTAATTGTGGTAGGGGACCAAATGCTAAAGTGGGAGAAACATGCAGAGAGGGTGTAGTAGGTAAGTTTGGGGTGCCAGGTGTAAATGATAATGGGAGCCCTTTGATTGAACTTTGTATAGAAAGGGGTTTAGTTATAGGTAATACATATTTTAAGAAAAAGAGGATAAATAAGTATACAAGATATGATGTAGGGCGTAATGACAGTAGTTTGTTGGACTATGTATTGATAGATAAAAGACTGTTGAGTAGACTTCAGGATGTACATGTTTATAGAGGGGCTACAGATATATCAGATCACTTTTTAGTTATAGCTACAGTGGGAGTAAAAGGTAGATGGGATACAAGGAAAATAGAATCAGTAAGTAAAAGAGAGGTGAAGGTTTATAAACTAAAAGAGGAGGCAGTTAGGGTAAGATATAAACAACTATTGGAGGATAGATGGGCTAGTGAGAGTGTAGGCAATGGGGTCGAAAATGTATGGGGTAGATTTAAAAATGTAGTGTTAGAGTGTTCAGCAGAAGTTTGTGGTTACAGGCGAGTGGGTGCGGGAGGGAAGAGGAGCGATTGGTGGAATGATGATGTAAAGAGAGTAGTAAGGAGAAAAGTTAGCATATGAGAGGTTTTTACAAAGTAGAAGTGATGCAAGGAGGGAAGAGTATATGGAGAGAAAAGAGAGGTTAAAAGAGTGGTGAAGCAATGTAAAAAGAGAGCAGATGAGAGAGTGGGTGAGATGTTATCAGCAAATTTTGTTGAAAATAAGAAAAAGTTTTGGAATGAGATTAATAAGCTGAGGAAGCCTAGAGAACAAATGGATTTGACAGTTAAAAATAGGAGAGGAGAGTTATTAAATGGAGAGTTAGAGGTATCGAGGAAGATGGAGAGAATATTTTGAGGATTTGTTAAATGTTGATGAAGACAGGGAAGCTGTGATTTCGTGTGTAGGGCAAGGAGGAATAACATCTTGTAGGAGTGTGGAAGAGCCAGTTGTGGGTGTAGGGAAGTTCGTGAGGCAGTGGGTAGAATGAAAGGGGGTAAGGCAGCTGGGATTGATGGGATAAAGATAGAAATGTTAAAGAAGGTGGGGATATAATTTTGGAGTGGTTGGTGCTATTATTTAATAAATGTATGGAAGAGGGTAAGGTACCTAGGGATTGGCAGAGAGCGTGTATTGTTCCTTTGTATAAAGGCAAAGGGGACAAAAGAGAGTGCAAAAATTATAGGGGAATAAGTCTGTTGAGTGTACCTGGTAAAGTGTATGGTAGAGTTATTATTGAAAGAATTAAGAGTAAAACAGAAAGCAGGATAGCAGATGAACAAGGGGGCTTTAGGAAAGGTAGGGGGTGTAGACCAAGTGTTTACAGTGAAACATATAGGTGAACAGTATTTGGATAAGGGTAAAGATGTTTTGTGGCATTTATGGATTTGGAAAAGGCGTATGATAGGGTAGATAGGGGGCAATGTGGCAGATGTTGCAGGTGTATGGAATAGGAGGAAGGTTACTGAAAGCAGTGAAGAGTTTTTATGAGGATAGTGAGGCTCAGGTTAGAGTGTGTAGGAGGGAAGGGACTATTTCCCAGTAAAAGTGGGCCTTAGACAAGGATGTGTGATGTCACCGTGGTTGTTCAATATATTTATAGATGGGGTTGTAAGAGAAGTGAATGCGAGGGTCTTGGCAAGAGGTGTTGGGCTAAAAGATAAAGAAGCAAATACAAAGTGGGAGTTGTCACAGTTGCTTTTTGCTGATGACACTGTGCTTTTGGGAGATTCTGAAGAGAAGCTGCAGAGGTTGGTGGATGAATTTGGTAGGGTGTGTAAAAGAAGAAAATTGAAAGTGAATATAGGAAAGAGTAAGGTGATGAGGATAACAAAAAGAATAGGTGACGAAAGATTGGATATCAGATTGGAGGAGAGAGTATGGAGGAGGTGAATGTATTCAGATATTTGGGAGTGGACATGTCGGCGGATGGGTCTATGAAGGATGAGGTGAATCATAGAATTGATGAGGGGAAAAGGGTGAGTGGAGCACTTCGGAGTCTGTGGAGACAAAGAACCTTGTCCATGGAAGTAAAGAGGGAATGTATGAGAGTATAGTTATACCAACGCTCTTATATGGGTGTGAAGCATGGGTGATGAATGTTGCAACGAGGAGAAGGCTGGAGGCAGTGGAGATGTCATGTCTGAGGTCAATGTGTGGTGTGAATATAATGCAGAGAATTCGGAGTTTGGAAATTAGGAGGAGGTGCGGGATTACCAAAACGATTGTCCAGAGAGCTGAGGAGGGTTGTTGAGGTGGTTTGGACATGTAGAGAGAATGGAACGAGACAGAGTGACTTCGAGAGTGTATAAATCTGTAGTGGAGGGAAGGCGGGGTAGGGGTCGGCCTAGGAAAGGTTGGAGGGAGGGGTAAAGGAAGTTTTGTGTGCGAGGGCTTGGATTTCCAGCAAGCATGTGTGAGCGTATTTGATAGGAGTGAATGGAGGCATATGGTTTTTAATACTTGACGTGCTGTTGGAGTGTGAGCAAAGTAACATTTATGAAGGGATTCAGGAAACCGGCAGGCCGGACTTGAGTTCTGGAGATGGGAAGTACAGTGCCGGCACTCTGAAGGAGGGTGTAAATGTTGCAGTTTTATAACTGTAGTGTAAAGCACCCTTCTGGCAAGACAGTGATGGAGTGAATGATGATGAAAGTTTTTCTTTTTCGGGCCACCCTGCCTTGGTGGGAATCGGCCGATGTGTTAATAAAAAAATAAAAAAATATATATATATGCTAGGAATTCGCAAGAGCAGGCGAAATATTCACAAACACTGATCTCTGGCCGACGGAGACTCGAACCTACGAACCTCATGACAAGGTACGCAGTGCTTTGAAGACCGTACCACACTGGATGTATTGGATCAACGTCTAGCGTAAGCTGGACGCCAAGGTATTGGACCAGTGTGGTACGGTCGGCAAAGCACTGCGTACCTTGTATGAGGTTCGTAGGTCGAGTCTCCGTCGGCCAGAGATCAGTGTTTGATATATATATATATATATATATATATATATATATATATATATATATATATATATATATATATATATATTAATAAATAAGTTTTACAGGCTAAGAGCTGCTATTCTACCTCGGCTAATTTCAAAGCCCAGCCCTATCTTGGGTATACTAACGCTCTCAATGATGCGACCCACACTAGTTGGGTAACACCCAGGTACCTACTTGGTTAACAGGGGCAGCAGGTGTATGGAAACATACCCAGTGTTTCCTTCCATCTTTGGGACAAAGTATTCAACAGTTCCCACTCCACACAAACTTTAAAAACGACAGTTAAAATTATATTATTTTTTTGATCATCATTTATAGAAAATTAGAGATGTTTTCTTTATTTCTTTTGATTATACTTTGTCTTATATGTATGTGATTTTCAGTTCATTTCGTCTATGTTTAACTACAGGCTAGCGTCGGTACTCAACTACAGGCTAGCGTCGGTACTCAACTACAGGCTAGCGTCGGTACTCAACTACAGGCTAGCGTCGGTACTCAACTACAGGCTAGCGTCGGTACTCAACTACAGGCTAGCGTCGGTACTCAACTACAGGCTAGCGTCGGTACTCAACTACAGGCTAGCGTCGGTACTCAACTACAGGCTAGCGTCGGTACTCAACTACAGGCTAGCGTCAGTACTCAACTACCGGCTAGCGTCGGTACTCAACTACAGGCTAGCGTCGGCACTCAACTACAGGCTAGCGTCGGTACACAATTACAGGCTAGCGTCGGTACTCAACTACAGGCTAGCGTCGGTACTCAACTACAGGCTAGCGTCGGTACTCAACTACAGGCTAGCGTCGGTACTCAACTACCGGCTAGCGTCGGTACTCTACTACAGGCTAGCGTCGGTACTCAACTACAGGCTAGCGTCGGTACTACCTACAGGCTAGCGTCGGTACTCAACTACAGGCTAGCGTCGGTACTCAACTACAGGCTAGCGTCGGTACTCAACTACAGGCTAGCGTCGGTACTCAACTACAGGCTAGCGTCGGTACACAACTACAGGCTAGCGTCGGTACTCAACTACAGGCTAGCGTCGGTACTCAACTACAGGCTAGCGTCGGTATTCAACTACAGGCTAGCGTCGGTACTCAACTACAGGCTAGCGTCGGTACACAACTACAGGCTAGCGTCCGTACTCAACTACCGGCAAGCGTCGGTACTCTACTACAGGCTAGCGTCGGTACTCAACTACAGGCTAGCGTCGATACTCAACTACAGGCTAGCGTCGGTACTCAACTACAGGCTAGCGTCGGTACTCAAATACAGGCTAGCGTCGGTACTCAACTACAGGCTAGCGTCGGTACTCAACTACAGGCTAGCGTCGGTACTCAACTACAGGCTAGCGTCGGTACTCAACTACCGGCTAGCGTCGGTACTCTACTACAGGCTAGCGTCGGTACTCAACTACAGGCTAGCGTCGGTACTTACCTACAGGCTAGCGTCGGTACTCAACTACAGGCTAGCGTCGGTACTCAACTACAGGCTAGCGTCGGTACTCAACTACAGGCTAGCGTCGGTACTCAACTACAGGCTAGCGTCGGTACACAACTACAGGCTAGCGTCGGTACTCAACTACAGGCTAGCGTCGGTACTCAACTACAGGCTAGCGTCGGTATTCAACTACAGGCTAGCGTCGGTACTCAACTACAGGCTAGCGTCGGTACACAACTACAGGCTAGCGTCCGTACTCAACTACCGGCAAGCGTCGGTACTCTACTACAGGCTAGCGTCGGTACTCAACTACAGGCTAGCGTCGATACTCAACTACAGGCTAGCGTCGGTACTCAACTACAGGCTAGCGTCGGTACTCAAATACAGGCTAGCGTCGGTACTCAACTACAGGCTAGCGTCGGTACTCAACTACAGGCTAGCGTCGGTACTCAACTACAGGCTAGCGTCGGTACACAACTACAGGCTAGCGTCGGTACTCAACTACAGGCTAGCGTCGGTACTCAACTACAGGCTAGCGTCGGTACTCAACTACAGGCTAGCGTCGGTACTCAACTACAGGCTAGCGTCGGTACTCAACTACAGGCTAGCGTCGGTACTCAACTACAGGCTAGCGTCGGTACTCAACTACAGGCTAGCGTCGGTACTCAACTACCGGCTAGCGTCGGTACTCAACTACAGGCTAGCGTCGGTACTCAACTACAGGCTAGCGTCGGTACTCACCTACAGGCTAGCGTCGGTACTCAACTACAGGCTAGCGTCGGTACTCAACTACAGGCTAGCGTCGGTACACAACTACAGGCTAGCGTCGGTACTCAACTACAGGCTAGCGTCGGTACTCAACTACAGGCTAGCGTCGGTACTCACCTACAGGCTAACGTCGGTACTCAACTACAGGCTAACGTCGGTACTCAACTACAGGCTAGCGTCGGTACTCAACTACAGGCTAGCGTCGGTACTCAACTACAGGCTAGCGTCGGTACACAACTACAGGCTAGCGTCGGTACTCAACTACAGGCTAGCGTCGGTACTCAACTACAGGCTAGCGTCGGTACTCAACTACAGGCTAGCGTCGGTACTCAACTACAGGCTAGCGTCGGTACACAACCAAAGGCTAGCGTCCGTACTCAACTACAGGCTAGCGTCGGTAATCAACTACTGGCTAGCGTCGGTACTCAACTACAGGCTAGCGTCGGTACTCAACTACAGGCTAGCGTCGGTACTCAACTATAGGCTAGCGTCGGTACTCACCTACAGGCTAACGTCGGTACTCAACTACAGGCTAGCGTCGGTACTCAACTACAGGCTAGCGTCGGTACTCAACTACAGACTAGAGTCGGTACACAACTACAGGCTAGCGTCGGTACTTAACTACAGGCTAGCGTCGGTACTCAACTACAGGCTAGCATCGGTACTCAACTACTGGCTAGCGTCGGTACTCAACTACAGGCTAGCGTCGGTACTCAACTACAGGCTAGCGTCGGTACTCAACTATAGGCTAGCGTCGGTACTCACCTACAGGCTAGCGTCGGTACTCAACTACAGGCTAGCGTCGGTACTCAACTACAGGCAGAGTCGGTACACAACTACAGGCTAGCGTCGGTACTTAACTACAGGCTAGCGTCGGTACTCAACTACAGGCTAGCGTCGGTACTCAACTACAGGCTAGCGTCGGTACACAACTACAGGCTAGCGTCGGTACTCAACTACAGGCTAGCGTCGGTACTCAACTACAGGCTAGCGTCGGTACTCAACTACAGGCTAGCGTCGGTACACAACCACAGGCTAGCATCGGTACTCAAGTACAGGCTAGCGTCGGTACTCAACTACAGGCTAGCGTCGGTACTCAACTACAGGCTAGCGTCGGTACTCAACTACAGGCTAGCGTTGGTACTCAACTACAGGCTAGCGTCGGTACTCAACTACAGGCTAGCGTCGGTACTCAACTACCGGCTAGCGTCGGTACTCAACTACAGGCTAGCGTCGGTACTCAACTACAGGCTAGCGTCGGTACACAACTACAGGCTAGCGTCGGTACTCAACTACAGGCTAGCGTCGGTACTCAACTACAGGCTAGCGTCGGTACTCAACTACCGGCTAGCGTCGGTACTCAACTACAGGCTAGCGTCGGTACTCAACTACAGGCTAGCGTCGGTACTCAACTACAGGCTAGCGTCGGTACTCAACTACAGGCTAGCGTCAGTACTCAACTACAGGCTAGCGTCGGTACTCAATACTAGATAAACAGTACTAAGGGATAATTACTGGTTAACACAGAGTAGTGTCGTGCAACCAATACACTTTTAATAACAGTTACTGAGTTACTAGTGGAAAATATGTCCATCATCCAGTGGGCCCGTGGGCCCGTGGGCCCGTGGGCCATGAGGATCCCTTGTGTAAATGATATAGAGCTTAGTAAAGATTTCTAAATTATCACATTTAAGAACCACGCAAGATAGCCATTGTTGTTGGAGTTGTTGCAGAATGTTGTGTGCGTTGAGAAATTGTTGAGAATCATTTGAGACACCGCCTAACATTTCCACTGTTATTTCTCTTGGAAAATTTAGGTGAAAAGTTATGTGGGCTTAAATTTTTTTTGCAAAATTTCACCATAGGACTGGTGATTAAACGTTACGTCATTAATGTAGAATAAAAATATTGCTTTGGTAGGATTGAACTTTCCTGTCAAGAACATTAACCTGTTATCATTACCAATAACTCTGAATGACAGAGTAATAAATCAGATGGCATGAAAACCTTAGAAAGATTTAGAGCTAGAAAGCCTTAGAAAGATTTAGAGCTAGAAAGCCTTAGAAAGATTTAGAGCTAGAAATATTTAGAGCTAGAAAGCCTTAGAAAGATTTAGAGCTAGAAACAAACGGAAATCCATTTATGACAGTGACGATGTAGATTTCAAGATCTTCAAATCAAATATAGAATTTTTAAATAACACAGTGAAGCCCTGTGAACAGAGGTGAATATTTATCTTAGTGAAAATCCAGTGAGAGTTTACTTTAATCATTATGTACCTAATTAAGCTATTATTGACTAGAGTAGTAAGGGCGAAACGCACCCTTAATAACTGTTGTGTAGTTTTAAACATTAAAAGTCAACCAATCAATTATTGGCTCCCAATTTTTGGCCTCATCGCAGAAATAAATTATTTCCGTTTTCTAAATCGTGACCACACGAACCATTGTTTACACAATAACACTTCACACGAACCATTGTTTACACAATAACACTTCACACGAACCATTGTTTACACAATAACACTTCACACGAACCATTGTTTACACAATAACACTTCACACGAACCATTGTTTACACAATAACACTTCACTTCGCTCACTCCTCAGTTAAACAAATGTCGACTATAGAAGCCTACTGTTTAGGCGAAACGTTTCGGAATAAAGTTACCTAACTTTTGCCCATGTGTCTTATCAACTTGTCCTTGTTGTACACAATTATCATATTCAAACAAATACTATATGAATGATCTAACATTATCCCTTCAAGAGGAATACTTTCATGCCGGTGGAGATTTATTTAACCGCTAGCGTCTCTTTCCCTTGTACACTTGAGCTACACAAACGTTATTAAATCTTCTCACTCCTATTCCCAAAACACTTTATGATCCCTGCACATTGAGTGACCCCTGTATTTTGTATGATCCCTGTATTTTATATGACCCCTGAGTGTTAAATGACCCCTGACCGTCGTATGATCCCTGAGTATTGATTGACCTCTGTAAATTGTATGACCTCTGCAGTATTTTGTATGGCCCCCCGCACTACAGTAGGGGCTAACTCACCCAGCGGCCAGAAAACTATCTACAACAGACCCTACTTACCATATACCCACGACCAGCAGTCAGAAGACTCTCGATTACTTCACTAGTGGACACCCCTGAGGTCCGCTCTCTTACTGGACGTTCTTCACCTGGCTCACCTCAGTGGACGTTCTTCACCTGACTCACCTCAGTGGACGTTCTTCACCTGACTCACCTCAGTGGACGTTCTTCACCTGACTCACCTCAGTGGACGTTCTTCACCTGACTCACCTCAGTGGCTTCCAACTTACCTGAGACGACCTCAACCCTCCCATACCTCCACCTCCTCGTGCCTCATTGCCTTACTGAAGAGTCTCAGCTCAGGTTGACAGACTGTAACAGTATGTATGTAACCCATCCTGTGTGATGAAATATGAGGAAGAAACATAGCTAGCTTGTGTTTCCTATTTGTACCTCTTCCTCCTCTTCCCTTTTCCTCCTCCTCCTTCTCTCTTCCTCCTCCTCTTCCTTCTCCTCCTCCACTTCTCTCTGCTCTTCCTCCTCCGACTCGTTCTTTTATACCTTCTCATCCTCCACCTCCTCCTCCTCCTTCTCTTCTCCTCCTTCTCTTCTCCTCCTTCTCTTTTCATTTCGCCTCAATTTCGCTGATCAAGTATTTCTCGCTTGTAAATAAGGTTATTAATTAAAGTTTATCTCTTCTCTAAAATATCTTTAGTAAATATCTTCCTGTGAAGAACATTCTTTGCTTCCTTGAATCACGTTTATTATTATATATCATTAAGTTTATTTAGCTCAGGCTCCTCGAATCAAAACCTTCCAATGAACTTAACTTCCAGAGATCATGTTTTCTTATCTCCTTCCGAGAGAGACTGTTTTGTCTCTCTCATAATGCTGTGATATAACACAGCATCTTCAAGTCAGATCACTGGAGGAAGTAACGATAGGCAAGTCAGATCACTGGAGGAAGTAACGATAGGCAAGTCAGCTCACTGGAGGAAGTAACGATAGGCAAGTCAGATCACTGGAGGAAGTAACGATAATCATGTCAGATTACTGGAGGAAGTAACGATAGGCAAGTCAGATCACTGGAGGAAGTAACGATAATCAAGTCAGATTACTGGAGGAAGTAACGATAGGCAAGTCAGATCACTGGAGGAAGTAACGATAGGCAAGTCAGATCACTGGAGGAAGTAACGACAGGCAAGTCAGATCACTGGAGGAAGTAACGATAATCAAGTCAGATTACTGGAGGAAGTAACGATAGGCAAGTCAGATCACTGGAGGAAGTAACGATAGGCAAGTTAGATCACTGGAGGAAGTAACGATAGGTAAGTCAGCTCACTGGAGGAAGTAACGATAGGCAAGTCAGATCACTGGAGGAAGTAACGATAGGCAAGTCATATCACTGGAAGAAGTAACGATAGGCAAGTCAGAACACTGGAGGAATTAACGATAATCAAGTCAGATCACTGGAGGAAGTAACTATAGGCAAGTCATATCACTGGAGGAAGTAACGATAGGCAAGTCAGATCACTGGAGGAAGTAACGATAATCAAGTCAGATTACTGGAGGAAGTAACGATAGGCAAGTCAGATCACTGGAGGAAGTAACGATAGGCAAGTCAGATCACTGGAGGAAGTAACGATAGGCAAGTCAGATCACTGGAGGAAGTAACGATAATCAAGTCAGATCACTAGAGGAAGTAACGATAGGCAAGTCAGATCACTGGAGGAAGTAACGATAGGCAAGTCAGATCACTGGAGGAATTAACGATAGGCAAGTCAGATTACTGGAGGAAGAAACTATAATAAAGTCAGATTACTGGAGGAAGTAACGATAGGCAAGTCAGATCACTGGAGGAAGTAACGATAGGCAAGTCAGATCACTGGAGGAAGTAACGATAGGTAAGTCAGCTCACTGGAGGAAGTAACGATAGGCAAGTCAGATCACTGGAGGAAGTAACGATAGGCAAGTCAGATCACTGGAGGAAGTAACGATAGGCAAGTCAGATCACTGGAGGAAGTAACGATAATCAAGTCAGATTACTGGAGGAAGTAACGATAGGCAAGTCAGTTCACTGGAGGAAGTAACGATAGGCAAGTCAGATCACTGGAGGAAGTAACGATAGGCAAGTCAGATCACTGGAGGAAGTAACGATAGGCAAGTCATATCACTGGAGGAAGTAACGATAGGCAAGTCAGATCACTGGAGGAATTAACGATAATCAAGTCAGATCACTGGAGGAAGTAACGATAGGCAAGTCATATCACTGGAGGAAGTAACGATAGGCAAGTCAGATCACTGGAGGAAGTAACGATAATCAAGTCTGATTACTGGAGGAAGTAACGATAGGCAAGTCAGATCACTGGAGGAAGTAACGATAGGCAAGTCAGATCACTGGAGGAAGTAACGATAGGTAAGTCAGCTCACTGGAGGAAGGAACGATAGGCAAGTCAGATCACTGGAGGAAGTAACGATAGGAAAGTCAGATCACTGGAGGAAGTAACGATAATCAAGTCAGATTACTGGAGGAAGTAACGATAGGCAAGTCAGATCACTGGAGGAAGTAACGATAGGCAAGTCAGATCACTGGAGGAAGTAACGATAATCAAGTCAGATTACTGGAGGAAGTAACGATAGGAGAGTCAGATCACTGGAGGAAGTAACGATAGGCAAGTCAGCTCACTGGAGGAAGTAACGATAGGCAAGTCAGATCACTGGAGGAATTAATGATAGGCAAGTCAGATCACTGGAGGAAGAAACGATAATCAAGTCAGATTACTGGAGGAAGTAACAATAGGCAAGTCAGATCACTGGAGGAAGTAACGATAATCAAGTCAGATCACTGGAGGAAGTAACGATAGGCAAGTCAGATCACTGGAGGAAGTAATGATAGGCAAGTCAGATCACTGGAGGAAGTAACGATAATCAAGTCAGCTTACTGGAGGAAGTAACGATAGGCAAGTCAGATCACTGGAGGAAGTAACGATAGGCAAGTCAGATCACTGGAGGAAGTAACGATAATCAAGTCAGATTACTGGAGGAAGTAACGATAGGCAAGTCAGATCACTGGAGGAAGTAACGATAGGCAAGTCAGATCACTGGAGGAAGTAACGATAGGCAAGTCAGATCACTGGAGGAAGTAACGATAATCAAGTCAGATTACTGGAGGAAGTAACGATAGGCAAGTCAGATCACTGGAGGAAGTAACGATAGGCAAGTCAGATCACTGGAGGAAGTAACGATAATCAAGTCAGATCACTGGAGGAAGTAACGATAGTCAAGTCAGATTACTTTAGGAAGTAACGATAAGCAAGTCAGATTAATGGAGGAAGTAACGATAGGTAAGCTTGTACCATTAAGGAAAGTAGTTGCAGCTATCTCCATGCCATTTACACCAAGGCAGGGTGTCCCGAAAAAGAAAAGCTTTCATCATTATTCACTCCATCACTGTCTTGCCAGAGGTGTGTTTACACTACAGTTATAAAACTGTAACATTAACAAGTTTTCCAGCTGCTTCTCTAATATTACAGGATGGATTAAGGTTCCCGCAAGTAAAGTGTTCGATAACTTGATCACAAAACTGTGTGACAAACTTCTCACCTAAAAGACCTTCCACCATCAATAATTTATTTTGCTGTTTTTCTCACTAGATACCTCACGATGTTGTCTTAATGTTCAGTGTATCTTTATTCAGTACTCTTTTGCAGAGTACAATTCATTCATGACGGTTTTTTGACATCTTATTTTGTGAAAGAAGAGAATGGACTTTTTCTCTAGCACTATCATCAGTTGCTGTTTCACTTGTCTTCTGTCTCTTCCATCCCACTGGGAACTACATCGAACTACATCAATCACGAAGGGGTTGTAGTAACTCTTTTAGCAACTTCAATATCACAGACAGTTCCCAATGACATTTTTAACAGGTTTTCGAGTAACCTAATCTGCATGATATATTTGGTTATCACCTTCCCAAATGCTTAGGACATCTCTTGTTGACACTCTTATTTTGTGTACATACATAGTTCTAGTATTTCCTTTGTCGATCGTAAATTCTCCCAAACCATCTCACAGAGCTAATCAGATGTTGCAAAGAACGAACTGCAGAACATTGCAGATACTTGTAGCTCTGCGATGACGTTCATTCTCGTCAAGAATGCTGAATCTCGGTAATATAAAGTCAGGGCTTAGAAATTTTCTCAAGGCATCACTCATATTACCGATAAATCATACTTTTGAGCAACCCACCATACACAAATTACATCTTGCTGTAGATACGGTTTAAGCTTTCCTAAAAATACAAATTTCTTGATAGTATTAACAGTTACACTATCAGTTGATAGGTCTATCACCTACTTCTTCGCTACTTTCTCGATACCAATGCTATTCTGATTAATCAGAACAGGATTTAGCAATCCTTCAGATCCATTCTTATCTAAATGACCTTCGTCTGGAAATTCAGTCTATCATATAATTTTCTTAACTTAACCAGTAGTGAAAATTAAGAGTTATTCAGTTCTTGTGTCACAATTTTTTTTGGTGACCTCAGAAATTGGTTGGATTCCGATTACGTAAGGCAGACGAAGACTGACTGAAGGCTGATCCAACCCATTATCACGATATACTACTATTTTCTTATAAGCAAGCATTTTTGCAAATGGTTGGGATGCCAAAAGTGAAGGCAGTCTCTTTTGATTATAGTCAATTTTCACATCAATTAACTGAGTCACTATCATATTCAAAGCGCTGCAAATCTTTGATGGATCCAGGAATGTTTATCTCACTAAATCAACTAGAGTTTCATCTACACTGTGGCCGATACTGAGTAAATGATCTACTATTCTCTTCTGTTCTTCTTGCCACCTGATCCCCCACCATCTGCCACTGGCGCTCATTGCGAGAAAACTTCTTAGCCTCATTCATTTAACGGTAGCACAGTTTAGACCTGATCATTTTCCTGCAAGTATCATTATCATTACTGTAGTCCAGGAATTAATCAATCATACAACATCCAGCCATTACCCTCTGTATCATTCTGTGTTTCTTGTTTTATTTTCTTCTTTGCATTTTATATGGAAGAGGTCAATAGAGTGTTCCACAGTGGCCACTGGAATTGTCGAAACCGAAGCTGTGGGAGATGGTGAAGGTGAATCAGACAATTGGTTGCTTTCTTGTTTTCTGTGATACCAGAGCCTGGAGCCGTGGCCGTTGAAACCAGCCTTGCTGGCATCAATGTAATATAGAAAACCCCTGCTTATGCAGAGCATTTCAGGAAAATTAGGTCAATTTTATACCCAGGATGCGACCCACGGCAGTCGACTAACACCCAGGTACCTAATTTACTGACAGGTGAATATCAACAGCAGGTGTCTTAAGGAAACACGTCATAATGTTTCCACCCGTACCGGGGATCGACCCCGGACCTGTGTGTGAGCTGAGTGCGCTAGCGGTGGAACTACGGGACACCTGATAGGAAGGTTAAACAAGACGGTGTCGGTGCCAGAATTACGAGTAAAAGTTCATAGTAACCCAGACTTTAATACTTTAAAATTATAGAACAGTGATTTAATGTAAGATTGAAGAAGTTGAGGGAGACTTGACGATTTACTAAAATACTCATTGGTGTTATAGATCGGAATAATAATGATGTGTTTACAATGAAATATGATTCGCTGATCTCTTGCCAACTGTATGAATCATATAGATGAAGAAATATGAAGAAATATATGTATAGCATGAAGAAGGTAAACAATATATGTATAGCATGAAGAAGGTAAACAATATATGTATAGCATGAAGAAGGTAAACAATATATGTATAGCATGAAGAAGGTAAACAATATATGTATAGCATGAAGAAGGTAAACAATATATGTATAGCATGAAGAAGGTAAACAATATATGTATAGCATGAAGAAGGTAAACAATATATGTATAGCATGAAGAAGGTAAACAATATATGTATAGCATGAAGAAGGTAAACAATATATGTATAGCATGAAGAAGGTAAACAATATATGTATAGCATGAAGAAGGTAAACAATATATGTATAGCATGAAGACGGTAAACAATATATGTATAGCATGAAGAAGGTAAACAATATATGTATAGCATGAAGAAGGTAAACAATATATGTATAGCATGAAGACGGTAAACTATATATGTATAGCATGAAGAAGGTAAACAATATATGTATAGCATGAAGAAGGTAAACAATATATGTATAGCATGAAGAAGGTAAACAATATATGTATAGCATGAAGACGGTAAACTATATATGTATAGCATGAAGAAGGTAAACAATATATGTATAGCATGAAGAAGGTAAACAATATATGTATAGCATGAAGACGGTAAATTATATATGTATAGCATGAAGAAGGTAACAATATATGTATAGCATGAAGAAGGTAAACAATATATGTATAGCATGAAGAAGGTAAACAATATATGTATAGCATGAGGAAGGTAAACAATATATGTATAGCATGAAGAAGGTAAACAATATATGTATAGCATGAAGAAGGTAAACAATATATGTATAGCATGAAGAAGGTAAACAATATATGTATAGCATGAAGAAGGTAAACAATATATGTATAGCATGAAGAAGGTAAACAATATATGTATAGCATGAAGAAGGTAAACAATATATGTATAGCATGAAGAAGGTAAACAATATATGTATAGCATGAAGAAGGTAAACAATATATGTATAGCATGAGGAAGGAAAAAAAAAGAATGTATTGAAAATATTATTTAAATGGATTATAGAAATGTATTGCTGTATTACTATTGCAGGTTTAGTGCATAATTTGATTTTAATAGCGTACAGATCCATCTACCAACTTTTCCTATTATTCCTTTATCACGCATTTTGTGTTATTACACCATGATTGCACTTGTCGAAGGCTGTCGCAAAGTCAGTGTACTACAGTCCACATTTTGTTTATCCTCTAAAGCATCAAAGACCATCTTATAGTAGTCCAGTAAGCAGGCAGGAGCGGCCTGCTCTAAACCTATGTTAGCTTATTTATTTTATAATCATGAGAAGTTTCCTTACAAATGTGCATGAAATATAGAAAATAAAGCAAGTACAATGAAAAGGTACCCTCTTTTGCGGGGATATTTAACATACAGGGTCTAAATCATCAACAAACAACAAAATACCTAACATCAAGGGACTGCTCACGGAGTCAAATGCAATGTTTGCAGCATTCACAGAGACCCACATAAAGGATCATTTTGACAACGAAATATGGATCCCAGGTTATAACCTATTCAGATGCGACAGACTAAGCAGGCAACAAGGGAAGGTTGGTCTGTACGTCACAGAGTCGCTCATTTGCTCAGAACTAGTAAACACCTCAAGTGACGTAGTTGAAGTTTTGGCAGTAAAGATTGAAAACGAAAACCTTGTCATTGTGGTGGTATTCAAGCCTCCGGATGTAACTTCCCAGTAATTCCAGGAACAGCTTTTGAAAAATGACAACTGTAAAATCTCCCAACTCCTGCCCCAAACATCTTGCTACTGGGAGATTTCAACTTGAGACACCTAAAAGGGAGGAATGAAGCAAATAATGTTTTAGAAGAGATCACCCCAAGAGGCAGAGCAGATGAAAATTCACACACACACACACGCCATTAAATCTCTGCACCAAATTCACATGAAACCAGCAAATAATAGAGTCTACAAGACTAGAAAATACACTGGACCTCATCTTCACTAACAACAACGACCCGATACGTAATATAACAGTATCAAAGACAATACACTCAGACTGCAACATAATAGAGGAACAGAAATGTATACACAGGGCTCCTGACCAGCAAATGTGATCAGTCATGGGGGTGTCTTCACAAAATTCAACTTTAGTAACAAAACCATAAACCGGGAACAAGTCAACTATGTCCTAAATGAAACAAACTGGGAAGATATCCTAAACAACATGGATCCGAACTTTTGCTAGAAAAAAATTAACTGTATGGCACTTGAGGTCTGCTCAAGACACATTCCATTAAGAAAAAGAAAGAGAAGATGTAAACTAGAAAGATAGAGACACTTCCTATGCAGGCGAAAGCTTAAGGAATCTTATACGATACAAGAATCTCAGGAAGAAGTTATAGCCGTAAAGGAAATTGAAAGAAACTCAAAATATTTCTCTTATGCCAAATCTAAACAAAAACAACATCCAGTATTGGGCCTCTGCTTAGACGGGATGGGACATACACAGATGACTGCAAAGAAATGAGTGAGATACTAAAGTCCCAATACGACTCAGTGTTCAGGGAGCCATTAACCAAACTAAGGGTCAACAATCTAAATTATTTTTTTTATGACCGAGACTCACAATTGGGTCTTTTAAAAAATCTCTGATATTATTCTAACACCACAAGACTTCGAAAAAACAATAAATGACAAGCCCATGCACTCTGTCCCAGGTCCCGGTCCTTCAGCATTCTATGAAAAGGGAGCATGGACACAGGGGTCATCCCACAGTCATTAAAAACAACAGACATAGCCCCATTCCACAAAGGTGGCAGAAAAGTAAATACAAAGAACTACAAACCGATAGCATTAACATCCCACATCATACAAATCTTTGAAAAGGTTCTAAGAAGCAGAACGTCAACCACGTAGATACCCACCAATTACACAACCCAGGGCAACACGGGTTTATAGCAGGTCGCTCCTGCCTATCCCAGCTGCAGCACACCATGACAAGGTCCTGGATGCTTTAGAGGATAAACAAAATGCAGAAGTAGTATACACAGACTTTGCAAAAAGCCTTCGACAAGTGTGACCATGGTGTAATAGCGCACAAAATGCGTGATAAAGGAATAACAGGAAAAATTGGTAGATGGATCCATAACTTCCTAATAAATAGAACACAAAGAGTAATAGTAAACAGAGTAAAGTCATAGGCGGCTACAGTGAAAAGCTTTGTTCCACAAGGCACAGTATTCGCTCCCATCCTGTTCCTCATCCTCATCTCTGACATAGACAGAAATGTGTTTTCTTTGCGGATGACACGCGAATTGCCATGACAGTGTCCTCCATCAAAGACACTGCAACACTCCAAGCGGACATCAACCAAATAATATAAAGTTCAATGAGGAGAAATTTCAACTACTCAGACAGGGAAGACTTGAGGAAATTAAAATTGTATAAGGGTATACAACAAATTTTAACCATACAATAAAACGAAAAACTAATTTGAAGGACCTGGGAGTGATAATGTCAAAGGATCTCACCTTAAAAGACCACAACAATGTATCTACCGCATCTGCTAGGAAAATGATAAGATGGATAATGAGAACCTTCAAAACTAGGGACGCCAAGCCCATGAAGATTCTCTTCAAATCGCTTGTTCTCTCTAGGCTGGAATACTGCTGTACACTAACTGCCTCCTTCAAGGCAGGCGAAATTGCTGACCTGGAGAGTGTACAAAGAACTTTCACGGTACACATAAGTACGATAAAGCACCTAAATTACTGTGAACGGTTGAAGTCCCTGGATTTGTATTCCCTGGAACGCAGGCGAGAAAGATACCTGATAATATACACTTGGAAAATCCTAGAGGGATTAGTACCGAACTTGTACACGAAAATCACTCCCTACGGAAGCAAAAGTCTCCGCAGAAGATGCAACAATCCCTAATGAAAAGCAGGGGTGCCACGAGTACACTGATAGACAACACAATAAGTGCCACTGGCCCAAGACTGTTCAACTGCCTCCCAGCATACATAAGACCCATTAGACCCCTGGCTGTCTTCAAGAAGGCACTGGACAGACACCTAAAGTCAGTACCTGATCAGCCGTGCTGTGGTTCGTACGTCGGTTTACGTGCGGCCAGCAGTAACAGCCTTGTTGATCAGACCCTGATCCACCACGAGGCCTGGTCTTAGACAGGGCCGCGGGGGCGTTGACCTCCGAAATCCTCTCCAGGTATACAATGGGATTTAATGACAAAGAAGTAAAAGAAGAAGAAATGTTCCTCGGGAAACATCGTTTAGAGATTATGTTTACCACTTTTGAAAAGTATGTGGAGAGGTTAATGGAGAGAGTGTCACTGTAGATGGAGAGAGTGTCACTGTAGATGGAGAGAGTGTCACTGTAGATGGAAGAAGAGAGTGACGTTGTAGATGGAAGAGAGTGACGCTGTAGATGGAAGAGAGTGACGCTGTAGATGGAAGAAGCTGAAGATAATTTGAATGAACTTGCAAAAACTGGTGTGATTATATATTGGAACTGAGTTTCAATATAAATAAGAGATATGAGTTAAGTAATCCTTAATGTTGAAAAAATCATATCTAATATATTTATATTTGAAATAAATTACTTTTAAAATACTGTTTTGAATAAAATATACTAAGGTTTAATACTAACATGTATGAAAGAAACTGCTTCAAAATACCATATTTTGTTTTTTTTATGAAAAATTACTTAAATCTAAGAAAAATTACTAAAATACTTGAAAAAAAGTTAAATAAAGTCTACCTTATTTGAATAAAAGTGTTCGAGTAAAATATGACCTTAATACTTGACCTTGTTTGAAACAACTTCCTTAAATTTGCTCTTACGTATAAAACCTGTATTCAACACAATCATGTATGTAAAAACTACCATACAATATTTCTCTTGTTAATTGAAAAGATACTCCCAAAATTTGAAAATATTTGACTAAAAACTTGACATAATAATTTTTATAATTTGGTTTTAGCAAGTTAAAATATTACTACTAAATCAACTACTAAATAAAAGTGAAAGTCCAGTGAAATAGAAACAGCAGACTAACTTATAAAATAATAAAAATTTGTCACATACTTCTGAAGGCTTCAGAAATAAAAGAACAAAAGAGTTTCCATTGGATTGCATTAACCTCCATTTTCATGACCCAAACCCACCTGAAGGAGGAATTTTTTACTTATTTTATGGAAGTTATTTGCAACACGGTGCATCTGACCATAGAACAAAAATCGTAAAGTATTAAAAGGTGAAAAGGAAAATCTGAACAACATTGTTTCTATGCATGTTTGGTGTGCATGTAGAGGGTGACCAGACTTACCATCATTGTTCTGTAAATAATTCACAAGCGAAAGTTTGTGATAAAGTTCAGAGTGGGAAATTGTCTATTTGAATTAGCAAAATTATATTTTTATTCAGTTCCTAAAAACAAAAATCAGATTTTTTCACGTATTGATGAAAAATTGTGAGATTAATGACACTTTATTGTTTGAAGATGGCACTGACAAGTAACTGTGTTTTTTGTTTCAAAAACACCTTAATTGAGGGAGAAACTGTGTTTGTTCAAGATGGTAGACACAACTTGTAACGTGTGAGTGAAATACGAAAAGACGGAAATTTTGAGTTTTCAAAGTGAACCATTGCAAGACATAGTGAACCATTGCAAGACATAGTGAACCATTGCAAGACATAGTGAACCATTGCAAGACATGGTGAACCATTGCAAGACATGGTGAACCATTGCAAGACATAGTGAACCATTGCAAGACATAGTGAACCATTGCAAGACATAGTGAACCATTGCAAGACATAGTGAACCATTGCAAGTCATAGTGAACCATTGCAAGACATAGTGAACCATTGCAAGACATAGTGAACCATTGCAAGACATAGTGAACCATTGCAAGACATAGCGAATCATTGCAAGACATAGTGAACCATTGCAAGACATAGTGAACCATTGCAAGACATAGTGAACCATTGCAAGACATAGTGAACCATTGCAAGACATAGTGAACCATTGCAAGTCATAGTGAACCATTGCAAGACATAGTGAACCATTGCAAGACATAGTGAACCATTGCAAGACATAGTGAACCATTGCAAGACATAGCGAATCATTGCAAGACATAGTGAACCATTGCAAGACATAGTGAACCATTGCAAGACATAGTGAACCATTGCAAGACATAGTGAACCATTGCAAGACATAGTGAACCATTGCAAGACATAGTGAACCATTGCAAGACATGGTGAACCATTGCAAGACATGGTGAACCATTGCAAGACATAGCGAACCATTGCAAGACATAGTGAATCATTGCAAGACATAGTGAACCATTGCAAGACATAGCGAACCATTGCAAGACATAGTGAATCATTGCAAGACATAGTGAACCATTGCAAGACATAGTGAACCATTGCAAGACATAGTGAACCATTGCAAGACATAGTGAACCATTGCAAGGCATAGTGAACCATTGCAAGACATGGTGAACCATTGCAAGACATGGTGAACCATTGCAAGACATAGTGAACCATTGCAAGACATAGCGAACCATTGCAAGACATAGTGAATCATTGCAAGACATAGCGAACCATTGCAAGACATAGCGAACCATTGCAAGACATAGTGAATCATTGCAAGACATAGTGAACCATTGCAAGACATAGTGAACCATTGCAAGACATAGTGAACCATTGCAAGACATAGTGAACCATTGCAAGACATAGTGAACCATTGCAAGACATAATGAACCATTGCAAGACATAGTGAACCATTGCAAGACATAGCGAATCATTGCAAGACATAGTGAACCATTGCAAGACATAGTGAACCATTGCAAGACATAGTGAGCCATTGCAAGACATAGTGAACCATTGCAAGACATAGTGAACCATTGCAAGACATAGTGAACCATTGCAAGACATAGTGAACCATTGCAAGACATAGTGAACCATTGCAAGACATAGCGAATCATTGCAAGACATAGTGAACCATTGCAAGACATAGTGAACCATTGCAAGACATAGTGAACCATTGCAAGACATAGTGAACCATTGCAAGACATAGTGAACCATTGCAAGACATAGTGAACCATTGCAAGACATAGTGAACCATTGCAAGACATGGTGAACCATTGCAAGACATGGTGAACCATTGCAAGACATAGTGAACCATTGCAAGACATAGCGAACCATTGCAAGACATGGTGAACCATTGCAAGACATAGTGAACCATTGCAAGACATAGCGAACCATTGCAAGACATAGTGAATCATTGCAAGACATAGTGAACCATTGCAAGACATAGTGAACCATTGCAAGACATAGTGAACCATTGCAAGACATAGTGAACCATTGCAAGACATAGTGAACCATTGCAAGACATAGTGAACCATTGCAAGACATAGTGAACCATTGCAAGACATAGTGAACCATTGCAAGACATAGCGAATCATTGCAAGACATAGTGAATCATTGCAAGACATAGTGAACCATTGCAAGACATAGTGAATCATTGCAAGACATAGTGAACCATTGCAAGACATAGTGAACCATTGCAAGACATAGTGAATCATTACAAGACATAGTGAACCATTGCAAGACATAGTGAACCATTGCAAGACATAGTGAACCATTGCAAGACATAGTGAACCATTGCAAGACATAGTGAACCATTGCAAGACATAGTGAACCATTGCAAGACATAGTGAACCATTGCAAGACATAGTGAACCATTGCAAGACATAGTGAACCATTGCAAGACATAGCGAATCATTGCAAGACATAGTGAACCATTGCAAGACATAGTGAATCATTGCAAGACATAGTGAATCATTGCAAGACATAGTGAACAATTGCAAGACATAGTGTACAGACATGATAACACTGAAGACAAAGTTTTTGCCAGAGATTAAAGAAAAACAAAAGATCTAAAACAAAAGGCTGCCACTATGTGGATAAAAGTGAAGTTGATTCTGAGAGCATGAGCGAAAATACTGGAGGACGATGAATAAAAAATGATGAGTGGTATGACGCAGAGGCGAGACGAGTGAACAATGTAATGTCTTGAAGAAGAAGAAGAAGAATAAGAAGAAGAAGCAGAGCGTTGTCATGGAAAATGTTACTTTAAATTTACATACAAACGAACATCAAGTTTACGCATTACTAAGGGATTTTAAAATAATGTTGTGCTCGTTCAGTGATGACTCAGAGGAATGGCAGTTCCCTGGAGCTGCTTGATGGCCAAACTTGAAAAATATTTAGCAGATGATTCCTCAGTAACTGAGAAAACAATGAAAGCAAAATTACACAAATAGAAAGTCTTATTTGCATAGACGAAAGAAACCAACAAGTGTTTGTTTCCGTGGCTCTGGAGTTGAACTTATTAATATTTGGTGCATACAGTGAGGAGTTGAACTTATTAATATTTGGTTCATACAGTGAGGAGTTGAACTTAATAATATTTGGTGCATACAGTGAGGAGTTGAACTTATTAATATTTGGTGCATACAGTGAGAGGGAAATGACAAAGATGAGTTCACTTTGCACTAACAATATCAAGAAGATATTAGGATATTATAAAAAGCAGAAATTTTCCACAAATACTCCTAAAGGCTGTAGTAATAAAGGTCAAAAGAGTTCCGGACGTCCGACCGCAGCAACTTCCTTTTATCCCCCAAAGATGTTACCTAAATAATGGATAAATAAATACTGAAGAACATTTGTTCTACGCATGCCTGCCCTGTATGTTATAGTGTTGGTGTAAGCAGATGGTGAAGGCCAGAGTCAGCTTACTGCCATATTATTCCTACTCATGCTCGGTTTCTGTGTTTTTTTTTTTTTTTTTTTGTGAAAAGGCTTAGAAATGAAGTTGTAGAAAGTGATAAAGTTGGGAAAGTGAGAGTCATATTTTAACGACAAGCACCTTACACTTGTCCACATTGAACTTCATCTGCCACTTTTCAGACCAAGACATTAATTTATCCAAATCCTCCTGGAGTTCACTGTTATCCTCCTCAGAGTGAATTATACGGCCTATTTTTGTATCATCAGCAAATTTACTCATGTCACTTGCAATTCCTTCATGTAAGGACGACTGAGGTGACATCCCTCTGGGTTTTCTTCTATTTTCTTACTAGTTCTTGTTCTTGTCTATTTCCTCTTATCTCCATGGGGAAGTGAGCAGAATTCTTCCTCCGTAAGCTATGCGTGTCGTAAGAGGTGACTAAAATGCCAGGAGCAAGGGGCTAAGTTGTACTAATTTTCTATTCATATATGCATAAATTGACATTAGTGTTTTTCTGTGCGGTTTCCACAGTAGGCCTAATACACTCAATTCCAGTTAATAATATTATGATTAAAACCTAAAATTCCCTTTTCATCTGTTATGACAAGGTCATCAGTGAGATCCTCTACGTGGAAAAATAAACACATAAGCAGTATAATGTGATCCTTTACTGACAACGTTTCGCCCACACAGTGGGCTTTATCAAGTCACAAACAGATCTACTTGGGTGAAAGGTACGAGAGTATATATAGGATATATCTCTTTTTAAAGCTACTCAAGGTCCTAGACTCTGTCACCCTGCTTGGAAGATTGTCACATGCAGCATTCTCCACCTGACTCCATCCTATAAATACTCTCGTACCTTTCACCCAGGTACATCTGTTTGTGACTCGATAAAGCCCACTGCGTGGGCGAAACGTTGTCAATAAAGGATCACATTATACTGCTTATGTGTTTATTTTTCCATTTTGTCGGTATTTTATACCATTTATTTCCACATCCTCTACTTATTCAGAATTTAGGCAAATTTGACCGTGGCAGTTTTAGCACATTGAAGAATAGTGTAAACAAAACTTTTACACAACTACAACGCTTCCCACAGTCTAATTTTGCAAACACATGAGATAACTTTCAAGGTCATTGGTGGAGTTGGTGCCTACGTTGTGTAGACAGATTACAGAGGATGTTGATGTCTTTCCACACCTCACAACTCAGGCTGTAGTGTTTGCCACATTTGAATTTAGTGATAAATACGATAAGAATGTTGGTTTGATCATCATGAGTTGACTGGGGATTGTTGAATAACAACACAGTCTCTTGCAAAAGATTACTTTTGTTAAGGAGACTGACCGTTTTACTTTTTCCAAGTACATAAAAATAGGATGTTGTATCGCAGCCACTGAATGACTGCTCAGGCAAGAGTGACACTTTGATGCTAGGTCTCCAGAACTATACGCTCATTCTTGGAGGTTTTCTTGTGATTCTTTCAAGAACATAATATCTCTATCTTCTGGAGTAAGAGAAACAAGAACATAAGAAAGGAGGAACACTGCAGCAGGCCTGTTGGCCCATACTAGGCACGTCCTTCACATTCCATCCCACTAACAAGATATTTGTTCAATCCACTCTTAAATGCTACCCAAGAAATAAGCTTTGATAATTCTATTTACTCATGTGCAATTCCCACTCAAATCCAACCCCTCTCACTCATGTATTTATCCAACCTAAATTTGAAACTACCCAAGGTCCTTGCTTCAATAACCCTACTAGGCAGACTGTTCCACTCATCAACTATCCTATTTCCAAACCAATACTTTCCTATATCCTTTCTAAATCTAAACTTATCTAATTTGAATCCATTATTGCGGGTTCTCTCTTGGAGAGATATTCTCAAGACTTTATTTATATCCCCTTTGTTAATACCCATTTTCCACTTGTATACCTCGATCATGTCTCCCCTCATTCTTCGTCTTACAATGAATGTAATTTTAGGGTCTTCAATCTTTCTTCATACGGAAGATTTCTAATGCTATGTATTAATTTAGTCATTCTACGCTGAATGTTTTCTAACGAATTAATATCCATTCTGTAATATGGAGACCAGAACTGAGCTGCGTAATCTAGGTGAGGCCTTACTAACGATGTATAAAGCTGTAATATAACCTTTGGACTTCTGTTACTTACACTTCTAGATATAAATCCCAGTAATCTGTTTGCCTTATTACGTACGCTTAGGCATTGCTGTCTTGGTTTAAGGTTGCTGCTTACCATAACCCCCAAGTCCATTTCGCAATCTGTATGGCTAAGTTCTACGTTATTTAACTTATAAGTGTTTGGGTTATGGACACTCCCGAGCTTCAGAACCTTGCATTTATCTACATTGAACTGCATCTGCCACTTTTGTGACCACGAATTGAGTCTGTCTAAATCCTCCTGAAGTTCCCTGACATCTACGTTAGAATCAATTATCCTACCTATCTTCGTGTCATCGGCGAATTTGCTCATATCACTAGTAATGCCTCATCAAGGTCATTGATATATATTATAAACAACAACGGGCCTAAGACTGATCCCTGTGGAACACCACTTGTTACAGATCCCCACTCGGATTTAACCCCATTTATGCACACTCTCTGCTTCCTATTGGTGAGCCATGACTCGATCCATGACAGCACTTTTCCCCAATGCCATGAGCTGCCACTTTCTTTAACAGTCTCTGGTGCGGTACTCTATCAAAAGCCTTACTAAAATCTAAATAAACAATATCGAATTCTTTATCGTGATCAACAGCCTCAAAAGCTTTACTAAAGAAGGTTAATAAATTAGATAGGCAGGAACGGCCCCTCGTGAATCCATGCTGAGTATTATTAATCAAATTATGGTTATCTAAATGGCTTCTAATAATATCAGCTATAATTGACTCTAGTAATTTGCCTACAATTGAGGTCAGGCTTATTGCGCGGTAATTTGACGGTAGTGACTTGTCCCCTGCTTTAAAAATAGGAATTACATTAGCCATCTTCCACATATCAGACACTACACCTGTTTGAAGAGATAAATTAAAAATGTTAGATATTGGTTCACAGAGTTCCATTTTGCATTCCTTAAGAACCCTTGCAAAAAGCTCATCAGGACCCGGTGATTTATTTTGTTTCAGTCGGTCTAGTTGTTTCATAACCATTTCACTAGTGACTGTGATATTACATAATTTATCTTCTTCAGGGACTCTACAAAAAATAATTACTGGGATATTATTAATGTCTTCCTGTGTGAAAACGAGAGAAAATAATTATTAAAAATAGAGCACATATCATTCTCCTTGTCAGTAAGATGTACATCTTGTACAACTACGACAACTGACTCGTGTTCATAACATCCGTGGTAACCTGTATCTCAGTACCAGGTAAAATGAGTCTCAACAGTCGTTGTTGACGTTCAATGCTTCTTGTACTGATTTAATTTGTTCAATATCCATTAGAAATTTTTGTTAAATATTTGCCATCACTGACGTGCTTGGCTCTTGATTAATTAATTACACGTTGTTTACAATACACACACAACCCGCACATATAAAAAGAGAGGAGCTTACGACGACGTTTCGGTCCGACTTGGACCATTTACAAAGTCACACTAACACAAAGGACAGGTATAAGGGGTATTTATAGGCAGGCAGACAGGGCAGGGCACAAGAAAGTGATTGAGGGGTAATAATGGAGGTAGTAGTGGTAGTAGTAGTAGTGGAGTCAGTCATATTCTAGGAAAGGAGCACTGCAATGAAGCTGGCGGCCGCCAGCTTCATTGCAGTGCTCCATAACAAGGGGCTTTCTGTATAGCAGTATATCATTGATGTCAGTTAGGCCTGTATACCTTGTACATGTAGTAAATAAAGATATTATTATTATTATTATTATTATTATTATTATTATTATTATTATTATTATTATTATTATTATTTTATTATTATTATTATTATTATTATTATTATTATTATTATTATTATTATTATTATTATTATTATAATAATATAAAGAAGTAAGGAAATCTTTTCTGAGAGATAATAAATTATATGATCCCAGGAAGTGCAGCTAAATTATTCATATACATTCTCTCTAGTAAAGAGAAGACAAGATTTTTTAGATAAAACATAAGCTTTTAGAAGCCTCAGACGAGAAAGTTTTGATCCACGGAATTTTAGCAAAGTTGGGGAGAAGAGAGTCAGGAGGAGGAAGAGCATGAGAAGTGATTACTCTGGGAGAAGGAGGAGGATAGAAGCATCAGCAAAATGAGGAGGAAGTGAGTAAGAGGTGAAAGAGCAAGTGGCAGAAGAGGTGGACAAAGGAAGAGAATGAGGAAAGAGAGTTGAGAACTGTGATGGAAGGAATGAAGGTCGTCTCAGGTAAACACGCGACCGGTGGGGTGTGTGGGAGGAATACCTAGTGGGACATCTAACTTTATAATAATAATTATAATAGTAATAATAATAATAATAATAATAATAATAATAATAATATATCTTTATTTCTACTTGTACAAGGTATACATACCATAGCTGACATCAGTGACATACTACTATATAGAAAGCCGCTTGTTATGCTGAGCATTTCGTACAAATTAGGTCAGTTTTGTCCCAGGATGCGACCCACACCAGTCGACAACACCAGGTGCCCATTTTACTGATGGGTGAACATGGACAACCGGTGTAAGGAAACATGCCTAATGTTTCTACCCTCGCCGGGAATCGAACCCAGACTTTACCGTGTGAAGCGAGACCTTTTGCCACCAGGCCACGGGCCACCGTGTTGGGATAGCGAGTTTACTGACACGGTATGACCCCTGCACGCGGTATGACCCCTGCACGCGGTATGACCCCTGCATGCAGTATGAACCTGCACGCAGTGTGACCCCTATACGCAGATGGCCCCTGCACTTTGTATGACCCTGCACGCAGTATGACCCTGGATGCTGTATGAACCCTGTAAGTTGCATGACCCCAGATGCTGTTTGACCTTAGCACATTTAGTGTTTTCTCAGGACTACAATAGTAAATAAGAGGTATTCCGATGACTGACCCGAGAAAGGTATCATCCAGTTTCATAACCTCGGTCCAGAAGAGACATTCTCTAGTTATTACATGAAAATAAACGTGGCAGTTTAAAATATACTAAGCTGAAAACGAAAGAAAAATTTTCTTTTAATAAAGCCCATCAACATAAAGTGTAAAGCCTATCTGCAAAGGCATTCTCTAGTAATTTATCTGAATTCCAAGTATTTTAACAACTTCATTCAAATTTTAATTATGCATCTAAATAGCCTAAACTTTTGTGTCATCCTTGTTATGGACTGCATCAACGTCAGTATTTTGAAGTTGATGAGAGTCTTTAGTGCTTGAATGGAAGTCACTGTCCCTATTTATTTAATAAAATTGGGATACTGGGACATGCGTCCACGTATTGCGCTGATTCCAAACATTCCCAGCTTCATAAAATAAATAACAAAAAAGCCACAATACCGTGACTGGAACAATACACACACAACCCGCACATAGAAGAGAGGAGCTTACGACGACGTTTCGGTCCGACTTGGACCATTTACAAAGTCACACTAACAAAAAGAAGGGAAGGAGGGTGTATATATATAGAGGCAAGCAGACAGGGGCGGGAGCAAGACAAAGCTATGACAATTTTGCCCGCACACTGACTACACTTAATAGGTGCTATCCTGACCGTAATTTGCATCAGTAGTTCAATATTTAAGGCATTCAGCAGAGGTAGACTCAAATATATTCAAAAGGATTCTACGGGAATCAAAATTGTATTCTATTTTACGTAGATGTCACATGTAAACATAACTTGCATTCTCTTCTTATCTCACTTTTGAATCAAGAAGCATCTTTTCTGAACGCTGGAAGCTTGGCTGCAAAAAGAATTGGAAGTTAATGGAGTTAAGACGCTGGGAATGGGTCCTACAACTTCAGTCATATAGGGCTCTTGTAGATGCCAATTGCTCAAAAAACTTCAGCCTAGTTACCGTACAACAGCGTTGAAAATTTGAGGCCTTCTCGTGTTAAGCGAAATAATAACAAAAATCTGGAGAAAGAAAAAAAATACTTTTGGCATCCACTTAGAGATACAAATTCGGGGCTCCGTTGTAAGATAATTTTTGTAATGCCATTCACTACTGACCCGGTGTACATGAAGGTAGCCCACATGAAGGTAAGGAGGGCAGATATTTGAAGATCTCTGGGTCCTGGCTGCCCCAGATTAAAAGGCAGTGAGAAGAGGAGAGCAAGGTCGTCACCATGGGAGATGCCAGAGTAGAGAGCACGACTCTTGATGCCTCTGCCCTCAGCTAATTGATGCAGGGGAGCAGCGTATGTTGGTGAGTTGGCGTCACGATGTGTCATCAGGTACCTGTGAAACACAATATGGACTAAGGTTATACATGGGAATAAGTTACACAAGAGAACACGAAGCGAAATTTTACACCAACTTTCACTGTACCCTTTTATTGCATTGTGATATACAGTGTCGGTCACACAATCAAAAGTGCTTTAAAAATTAATTTATTTCTTATATATATATATATATATTATTATATATATATATATATATATATATATATATATATATATATATATAAATATATATATATATATATATATATATATATATATATATATATATATATATATATATATATATATATATATCATATGTATATATATATGTCGTGCCGATTAGGTAAAACTGGTCAATTAGCAAGAACTCATCTAAAATTTAGTCCTTTCTAAAATTTTCTCTTATATGTACGTTGAAATATATATTTTTTTCATTTATGTTAATGTAACAATTTATAATTTTGTACCAAGAGAAACTTTGAAAACCTACCTAACCTTATTACAACAAGCGCAATTTAATTTAGCCTAACCCAACTAAATATATTTTAGATACGGTAACATTAATTTAATAATAAACAAACACAATTAAATATATTTTTTCGTTATGTTCAGAATGATTTTGGCGAAATTATTGCATACACAAATTTTCACTTGTCTTATATGGCAAGGTGAGCGTTGCTATTTAAGCCAAAATCGCAAGTTTTACCTAATCGGCACGACTATATATATATATATATATATATATATATATATATATATATATATATATATATATATATATATATATATATATATATATATATGATGGGGTCCACCTCTGGTGCAAATTATGGGACCCATAACCTCGGAGAAGTGGATAAAAAGGCTTCGAGGAAGAATATTTGGATTTCTCCCTGAAGCAATTTGAATGCTCCACTTTCCCTACCACCCCATCTTTTCATATTTTTTTACGTATAGGTATACATTTTTACATAGTATGGTACAAAAAATTTAAAAGATACATTACTGGTATAATGATGGCATATACAGTACATAGGTTTTGAGGGATACATTTAAAGTATTGCTAGATGTTTATCACAGATTACAATGCAAAACTTTCATCCAGCTCCTCAGCTCTGAGACACGTGCCCAAGATACAGCAGATTTTACCCCTCTGAACCGCAACGCTGAGTCGCTGGAATAGAAAACTAGCCGCCCTGGGAATCCCTAGTTACCCTGATGAATCTTTTGCCCAGCTCCTTAAAGAACTTAGATGCACTCTTTCCTCATGAGCCAAGGGTCTCCGAGCCTATGGAAACAAACATGTAATGATGGGTAAGTTCTCTGTATTTTCTAGACTTTTGTTACTCCCTGAAGGTGGCAGCTGCCTCTCCTTCCTTCCTGATGTATTAGAGATATGTATCAGCCAATGTAGATGCACATGTGTAGTCCCGTACCACCTGCTTGCCATATGCTTTTGGCTGCCATCAGATCTGCATAGTTAGGGTGGCTCCCTTATTGCTGGGCATCCGATTATTGTGAGGTTCCTCTTGATAATGTTATCAACCTCTTCATGCCTTGCAGTCTTTCCCTCTGATCTACGGCACACAAGATTGTGGTACCCTGATCGGTCTGCTGCTTCACTGCCACAAATACACCTGTGTTCGGCGAGAATAGGGACGGCAAGTCGAAGAGCAACACCAATGCGGATAGTCTGTGTATCGAGGCGTGTGCCAAGGCTGGAGTTTGGAACAGCCAACAGAAAGTCCCCTGCATGAGGGGCTTTCACTGCCAGGAAGCGGGCCCTATCCTTCCCCGACACACGCTGAAGCACTATCGTGACATCCCAGTGTGACTGTTTGTAGTTGCTGGGGGGCGCAGGTCTAGTTTCAGAGCCTTATAGATTACCCCAGATCGTGGCTCCGTCAATAAATTTACTTTTGGTCATGGACTCCCACCTTATACCTAAGATGTTCAGGGAGAATCGCTGCTACAAGTCCACTGGACACAACACGTGAGGACAGGAAAGCAGTTTACGCAATCTGTGATAACTTGCGGACACTAATACCTCTAGTCTGATTGGAAGTGTACCTTGGTCCCACTGCCCATCTTCTGGAGTGAGGTTGACTACTTTTGTATAATTATACCTCAGGATCTTAGGAAATATGTTAACCTGGGATGACTCAAGCACTTTGTGAGAAGGTACGAGGCATCGTTTACCTGGAATTTACCTGGTTTCGGGGGTCAAAGCCCCCGCGGCTCGGTCTGAGACCAGGCCTCGTGGTGGATCAGGGTCTGATCAACCAGGCTGTTACTGCTTGTCAGGTACTGACTTTAGGTGCCTGTCCTCTGGTGTATCCTACCTAGAATATATTTGTTATTGTTAGCTGAATATGAAGGTTTCATTTTCCTAACATTAATTTCGAAATGGCATTGTATTACTATCCATTAAATAACTGAACGGCATCAATCTTTAATAGCTGAAGCGTTGTGTAAAATGGACGTTTTTGCATTTAGGCTGTGTAAGCGCACATTTCTCAAAGTTACTAACGTTATCCTGGGTGGCTAACCCTCCGGGGTTAAAAATCCGAAGAATTACCGTAGTTAATTATCTTACAATAGTTTGGTTCTGTGCAATAACTGGAGAATGTATCTTTCACTCGGCTTCATACTTTTACTGATGACGTGTTTTTCTCAAAGAAAACTTCGCCTTGATTTTGGTCTTCATAACTTTCGCTCTGCCAATTTCATTTCATGAATTGTTTTCCGTGAAATATCCGAGAGTTTATCTCTTATCATCAGTTTTTAATTCATAAATGTTGGTGAATCTTACTTGGAGAAAAACTTGAATAGATTTTGTCTCGTAATTTACGGTTAATTTATGGCACTTCCGGGAGGGTTATTGTTCCTGCAGCCGTCCTAGACCCGACCTTCTACATCTACCTGTCAATCTCTCATATTTTTCACGAAAAGAAAATTAGGAAAATTTAAAGACGGATTAATAATGTTGGTATTTCTCATCCGAATAACTTCAAAACTTCAATGCCGATTTCTTGAAAATGTAACTTGTTAGCAGCTTCAAAGTTCAAGTGCTGGTGTATTGTGGGACACTGATTTCTGTAAGATAACTAGAAAATACCTTCACAGATTTGTTTTGAACCTTCTTAAATACACAACTTGAGTTAGTTTTAGGCTGTGAAGTTCCCATTGTGCCATTTTCGTTGATGAATATGATATATTAGTTGTCAAGCAATAACCTGTGAATGAGACTTGTGATTCACATCACATGTTCACTGCTAATATGAAACAGCATAAGAAACTAATGCCTCTCTATCCACAATGAAGTACAAGGATTGATATTATGTAACACTGGGAAGCCTTTCTCAGATCATGCTGCCACAGACATGCAACTAATTTCTGATAGCCTCATCGGTGTGGCGCCAACCCGTCAACGCTGATAACTTGGTATGAAGCTTCTCAGCGGCTTTAAAAATGTGTTGATGCAGATTACGTCTAAAGAGATAATAAGAGAACGCCTCTTCAGTTTGGCTTCTAAAGAGATAATAAGAGAACGCCTCTTCAGTTTGGCTTCTAAAGAGATAATAAGAGAACGCCTCTTCAGTTTGGCTTCAGTGTGCTTATTTTTCCAAAATGTGAATTATTGTTTCGGCTGTGAATGTCCTAAAGTGGTTGTTATATTTTATGTTCTTTTCACTGTACAAGTGTTCGATGATCACTGTACAAGTTTTCGATGATCACTGTACAAGTGTTCGATGATCACTGTACAAGTTTTCGATGATCACTGTACAAGTGTTCGATGATCACTGTACAAGTGTTCGATGATCACTGTACCAGTGTTCGATAATCACTGTACAAGTGTTCGATGATCACTGTACCAGTGTTCGATGATCACTGTACAAGTGTTCGATGATCACTGTACAAGTGTTCGATGATCACTGTACAAGTGTTTGATGATCACTGTACAAGTGTTCGATGATCACTGTACCAGTGTTCGATAATCACTGTACAAGTGTTCGATGATCACTGTACCAGTGTTCGATGATCACTGTACAAGTGTTCGATGATCACTGCACAAGTGTTCGATGATCACTGTACAAGTGTTTGATGATCACTGTACAAGTGTTCAATGATCACTGTACCAGTGTTCGATGATCACTGTACAAGTGTTCAATGATCACTGTACAAGTGTTCAATGATCACTGTACAAGTGTTCAATGATCACTGTACAAGTGTTCAATGATCACTGTACAAGTGTTCGATGATCACTGTACAAGTGTTCAATGATCACTGTACCAGTGTTCGATGATCACTGTACAAGTGTTCGATGATCACTGTAAAGTGTTCGATGATCACTGTACCAGTGTTCGATGATCACTGTACAAGTGTTCAATGATCACTGTACAAGTGTTCAATGATCACTGTACAAGTGTTCGATGATCACTGCACAAGTGTTCAATGATCACTGTACAAGTGTTCGATGATCACTGTACAAGTGTTTAATGATCACTGTACAAGTGTTCAATGATACTGTACCAGTGTTCGATGATCACTGTACAAGTGTTCAATGATCACTGTACAAGTGTTCAATGATCACTGTACAAGTGTTCGATGATCACTGTACAAGTGTTCAATGATCACTGTACAAGTGTTCAATGATCACTGTACCAGTGTTCGATGATCACTGTACCAGTGTTCAATGATCACTGTACAAGTGTTCGATGATCACTGTACCAGTGTTCGATGATCACTGTACCAGTGTTCGATGATCACTGTACAAGTGTTCGATGATCACTGTACCAGTGTCCGATGATCACTGTACAATTGTTCGATGATCACTGTACAAGTGTTCAATGATCACTGTACAAGTGTTCAATGATCACTGTACCAGTGTTTAATGATCACTGTACAAGTGTTCAATGATCACTGTACAAGTGTTCAATGATCACTGTACAAGTGTTCGATGATCACTGTACAAGTGTTTAATGATCACTGTACAAGTGTTCGATGATCACTGTACAAGTGTTCGATGATCACTGTACAAGTGTTCAATGATCACTGTACCAGTGTTCAATGATCACTGTACAAGTGTTCAATGATCACTGTACAAGTGTTCAATGATCACTGTACAAGTGTTCAATGATCACTGTACAAGTGTTCGATGATCACTGTACAAGTGTTTAATGATCACTGTACAAGTGTTCAATGATCACTGTACAAGTGTTCAATGATCACTGTACCAGTGTTCGATGATCACTGTACAAGTGTTCGATGATCACTGTACCAGTGTTCAATGATCACTGTACAAGTGTTCGATGATCACTGTACCAGTGTTCGATGATCACTGTACAAGTGTTCAATGATCACTGTACAAGTGTTCGATGATCACTATACAAGTGTTTAATGATCACTTTACAAGTGTTCAATGATCACTGTACCAGTGTTCGATGATCACTGTACAAGTGTTCAATGATCACTGTACAAGTGTTCGATGATCACTGTACAAGTGTTCAATGATCACTGTACAAGTGTTCGATGATCACTGTACCAGTGTTCAATGATCACTGTACAAGTGTTCAATGATCACTGTACAAGTGTTCAATGATCACTGTACAAGTGTTCGATGATCACTGTACAAGTGTTCAATGATCACTGTACCAGTGTTCGATGATCACTGTACCAGTGTTCAATGATCACTGTACAAGTGTTCGATGATCACTGTACCAGTGTTCGATGATCACTGTACAAGTGTTCAATGATCACTGTACAAGTGTTCGATGATCACTGTACCAGTGTTCGATGATCAGTGTACCAGTGTTCGATGATCACTGTACAAGTGTTCGATGATCACTGTACCAGTGTCCGATGATCACTGTACAATTGTTCGATGATCACTGTACAAGTGTTCAATGATCACTGTACAAGTGTTCGATGATCACTGTACAAGTGTTTAATGATCACTGTACAAGTGTTCAATGATCACTGTACAAGTGTTCGATGATCACTGTACAAGTGTTCGATGATCACTGTACAAGTGTTCGATGATCACTGTACAAGTGTTCAATGATCACTGTACCAGTGTTCAATGATCACTGTACAAGTGTTCGATGATCACTGTACCAGTGTTCAATGATCACTGTACAAGTGTTCGATGATCACTGTACAAGTGTTCGATGATCACTGTACAAGTGTTCGATGATCACTGTACCAGTGTTCGATGATCACTGTACAAGTGTTCAATGATCACTGTACAAGTGTTCAATGATCACTGTACAAGTGTTCGATGATCACTGCACAAGTGTTCAATGATCACTGTACAAGTGTTCGATGATCACTGTACAAGTGTTTAATGATCACTGTACAAGTGTTCAATGATCACTGTACCAGTGTTCGATGATCACTGTACAAGTGTTCAATGATCACTGTACAAGTGTTCAATGATCACTGTACAAGTGTTCGATGATCACTGTACAAGTGTTCAATGATCACTGTACAAGTGTTCAATGATCACTGTACCAGTGTTCGATGATCACTGTACCAGTGTTCAATGATCACTGTACAAGTGTTCGATGATCACTGTACCAGTGTTCGATGATCACTGTACCAGTGTTCGATGATCACTGTACAAGTGTTCGATGATCACTGTACCAGTGTCCGATGATCACTGTACAAGTGTTCGATGATCACTGTACAAGTGTTCAATGATCACTGTACAAGTGTTCGATGATCACTGTACCAGTGTTCAATGATCACTGTACAAGTGTTCAATGATCACTGTACAAGTGTTCAATGATCACTGTACAAGTGTTCGATGATCACTGTACAAGTGTTCAATGATCACTGTACCAGTGTTTGATGATCACTGTACCAGTGTTCAATGATCACTGTACAAGTGTTCGATGATCACTGTACCAGTGTTCGATGATCACTGTACAAGTGTTCAATGATCACTGTACAAGTGTTCGATGATCACTGTACCAGTGTTCGATGATCACTGTACCAGTGTTCGATGATCACTGTACAAGTGTTCGATGATCACTGTACCAGTGTCCGATGATCACTGTACAATTGTTCGATGATCACTGTACAAGTGTTCAATGATCACTGTACAAGTGTTCGATGATCACTGTACAAGTGTTTAATGATCACTGTACAAGTGTTCAATGATCACTGTACAAGTGTTCGATGATCACTGTACAAGTGTTCGATGATCACTGTACAAGCTTCTTAGAATGGGTCTGATAACTTTAAAAAGCTTCTTCTGTTTGGCTTCACACATTCCAAAAACAGTGTATCCTAATTCGACAAAGGTGCAGAGTAAAACTTTAATGTGTATGTGAACATCTGCCAGTTGTATGTGTCTGAATTTATGTATTAAATCATGTTAAATATAAGAAAGTATTTATATTTTGAACGCTACAGTATTCAACAGGTGATGTGTCTTGTAGGCGGAATATTATTCAGTCAGTTCATTTTGTGTAGATGTAAATTAGTCAATATTATAATGCTGTAAGAAAAAACTGGAATCAATGGAACGTTGTTGATCACTGGAGAATGTTTCTTCTTACCGGCTTCAAACCTTTAGCGTTATTATGTGTTGTTGTACACAAGCTTCGCGTTCTCATCGAGTTGCATTGGTCTCAATTTGCCAATTTTATTAATAAATTGTGGCACTGATACTTATTTAAAACTAAACAATAGCTTTCCTGATCGCCTTCAAAAAATTAACGCTGATGAATTTGATAAGAAGGATGATACCTCATACATATCATTCTATATGAATGATGATACCCCATACGTATCATTCTATATGAATGATGATACCCCATACATATCATTCTATATGAATGATGATACCCCATACATATCATTCTATATGAATGATGATACCCCATACATATTCTATTTGAATGATAATATCCCACACATATCATTCTACATGAATGATGATACCCCATACATATCTTTCTGTTTGAATGATGATACCCCATGCATATTATTCTATATTAATGATGATACCTCATACATATCTCATTCTATATGAATGATACCTCATACATATCATTCTATATGAATGATACATCATACATATCTCATTTTATATGAATGATACCTCATACATATCTCATTTTATATGAATGATGATATCTCATACATATTCTACATGAATGATGATACATTATACATATCATTCTATATGAATGATAATACCTCATACATATTCGATATGAAGGATGATGTCCCATAAGTATCATTCGATAAGGAGGAGGATCATAGCCGATACTTATTATTCAATAAGAAGAATGATGCACCATACTTATCATTCAATAAGAAGAATGATACACCATACTTATCATTCAATAAGGAGAATGATGCACCATACTTATCATTCAATAAGAAGAATGATACTCCATACTTAACATTCAATAAGAATGATACTCCATATTTATCATTCAATAAGAAGAATGATACACCATACTTATCATTCAATAAGAAGAATGAAACACCATACTTAACATTCAATAAGAAGAATGATGCACCATACTTAACATTCAATAAGAAGAATGATACTCCATACTTATCATTCAATAAGAATGATACTCCATATTAACATTCAATAAGAAGAATGATACACTATACTTAACATTCAATAAGAAGAATGATGCACCATACTTAACATTCAATAAGAAGAATGATACTCCATACTTATCATTCAATAAGAATGATACTCCATACTTAACATTCAATAAGAAGAATGATACACCATACTTATCATTCAATAAGAAGATTGATGCACCATACTTAACATTCACTAAGAAGAATGATACACCATACTTAACATTCAATAAGAAGAATGATACTCCATACTTATCACTCAATAAGAATGATACTCCATATTTATCATTCAATAAGAAGAATGATAAACCTTGAATTGTGTACATAGTTCAACAACTTGCAATGGTTGCAGTAAGAACAATTACCTGATAGTCAATAACTTCATAGTGTCATTGATGACGGCCTCTAGTAAAGAAAAGCTTGGAATTAACCTTGAGCTGCATGAACTAATGTACGTTAATATTATTCAGTAAATTAGTTACCATGTAATAACTAGAGAATCCTCACTGGCTTATCTTCAAGATTTCAACGCTCGTCTATCCTGCTTAAAGAAGGAAGGTACTGGTCATTATACAGGTGCCAGTTTGACAATTTTATGGATAAAAAATAAGCTTAAAGACACAAAATCAAGTAGTTTCTTTTAGGATAGTTAAGAATTTCAAATAAAATTTAAATGGAATAAAAGGAAACGGAGAAATACTGAAAATTCCCATTTTATGCCCTTTTTCTCTCTTTATTTTGCTTTTGCATTACACTCGATTTTAAGTCAGAGGTGATTATATTGTATGGCACACTCTTCTTGTCTTCTACTTCTGCTGTGTCTCTATAGATTTAATTTATAACTTCGAAACAACTTAATCGATTGGCTTCAAATTTTCAGCCTAGGTCAACTATTACAATGGAAAGGTTCGTGAAAATTTAGCAAGAATAATTTTAGAAAGCCTCTTCTGCTAGGCTAAAAGATTTCACCACATGTGTATTACGTATAAGAAAGTTCGCTATTGTTAACTGAGTATAAAGGCAACATTTTGCCACTTTTAATCTCAATATGATTGCCTCGTTTTCTGTGACATATCTGTGGAATGTTTCCTTTGATATAAGTCAAAGTGTTTAACTTTACTGGGTTATTGTAGGTTAAGTCAACATAATTTACTTTATGTTACGATATGTACTCAAAGCGTAAATAAAACTTTCTTAATTGCTGACTTTCGTACCTTAATCTTAAGTGCTGGACTGTCTAGTGAAACTTTGTCACTTATTTTGTCCCAAACCATACCACAGGTGGGGTTCGAACCCACCCGTGGTATGGTTTGTTTGCAATCGTGTCATTACGATTTCGTGAGTTATTTTGTCCCACTTTGCATGTTTTTACTGAAAATATTGTATTACTGAATTACTGTTTTTCATGCGATTGTTGAACATCTCATCAAATTTGCTTCAAGTCATCAGTGTTGATAACTTGACAATGCAAGTTCTGAGCGACTTCACACCAAATATGCTGTGCATGTTACCATATTGGTCTCTCAGTGCATGTTACCATATTGGTCTCTCAGTGCATGTTACCATATTGGTCTCTCAGTGCATGTTACCATATTGGTCTCTCAGTGCATGTTATCATATTGGTCTCTCAGTGCATGTTATCATATTGGTCTCTCAGTGAATGTTATCATATTGGTCTCTCAGTGCATGTTACCATATTGGTCTCTCAGTGCATGTTACCATATTGGTCTCTCAGTGCATGTTATCATATTGGTCTCTCAGTGCATGTTATCATATTGGTCTCTCAGTGAATGTTATCATATTGGTCTCTCAGTGCATGTTACCATATTGGTCTCTCAGTGCATGTTATCATATTGGTCTATCAGTGAATGTTATCATATTGGTCTCTCAGTGCATGTTACCATATTGGTCTCTCAGTGCATGTTATCATATTGGTCTATCAGTGAATGTTATCATATTGGTCTCTCAGTGCATGTTATCATATTGGTCTCTCAGTGAATGTTACCATATTGGTCTCTCAGTGCATGTTACCATATTGGTCTCTCAGTGCATGTTATCATATTGGTCTATCAGTGAATGTTACCATATTGGTCTCTCAGTGCATGTTATCATATTGGTCTCTCAGTGCATGTTATCATATTGGTCTATCAGTGAATGTTATCATATTGGTCTCTCAGTGCATGTTACCATATTGGTCTCTCAGTGCATGTTATCATATTGGTCTCTCAGTGCATGTTATCATATTGGTCTCTCAGTGCATGTTATCATATTGGTCTATCAGTGCATGTTATCATATTGGTCTCTCAGATAAAAGAGTCTCTCTTCAGTTTAACATCAGATATGATGTTTATTAAAGATTTGAATGAATTTTTGTCTGTATATTTTCTAATTGGTCATTTTTATTCAAGAACTATGTGAAATCTTGTGAATCTTCCGATTCACCTCAGATTTTTTGTGTTAATACTTAACAACATAAGTTAAGCCACACTCCACCATTGCTATGACCTGCGATGAGGTACCAGCTGCTGAAGTTATGCAATACCAGGATACCTTTCTCGGATTATCCTGCAACTGAAATATATTTAGTTTCCTACTCAGAAGATGGCTGGTATTGTCAGTGAGGTGTGTAGATGACATTTTTCAAATTTTAATTAGAAAATTATATATTTTAATTTTCAGTTTATTATCCGGAACATGCCTCTTCTGAACAGTATCAATCTTTGATTTTTTTAAAATGAATATAACCTAGTTTTGGTTTAAGCTGTGAATGGGAAATAACTGGAAAGTGTATCTTCTGATCGGAAATATACTGTTTAACTTACTGTGTTGTTATAGGTTAAATCTACATAATATATATATATATATATATATATATATATATATATATATATATATATATATATATATATATATATATATATATATATATATATTATAAGATGGGGTCCATCTCTGGTACAAATTGTGGGACCCATAGCCTCTGAGAAGTGGATAAAAAGGCTTCAAGGAAGAATATTTGGATTTCTTCCTCAAGCCATATGAATATTCCACTTCCCTTACCACCCCATCTTTTTTTTTTTTTTTACCAATAGGTACATTTTATTTTTTTATTACATAATATGGCACAAAAGATTTAAGAGATACATTGTTGATATAAAGATGGCATATACAGTACACGAGGTGTGAGAGATACATGTCTAGTACATATTGTTACATGTTTGTCACTTATTATAATGCGAAAATCTCATCCATCTCCTCCGAGCTGGGGCGCGTGCCCAGAGTACAGCATGCATTACCCCTCTGAACAGCAGCGCTGATTTGCTGGAACAGAAAACTAGCTGCCCTGGGATCCCTAGTTACCCTGTTGAGTCTTTTGCCCAGCTCCTTGAGGAACTTAGATGCACTCTTTCCCCATGAGCCAAGGAAGGATCTCTGAGCCTATGGGAACAAACATATAATGATGGGCAAGTTCTCCATATTTTCTCTACTTCTGGGACTCCCTAACTCCATAACGTCGGTGTGCACTCTAGACCACTATTAAAAAATTGTATGTTATGTACCTAAACCCTTAATATACTATTTTAATTCATTAATTAAACCTTAAACACTGGTTAATCGTACTTAGAGAAAAGTTTGGATTGATTTCGGGTTGTGAAGGTCCCATATCTCCGTTTTTTTTATGGAAGAAATCAAGAAAATTTAAATGCTGATTTCAAGAGATAATTTGGGAATGTCTAATCCGAATGGCATAACAAAGATAATTTGATAAAGCAGCTTCTGAGAGGCTTCATACTTTATGTGTTGGTGTGTTTTTGGATATTGGTCCCCGAGATAAAATGATAGCTTTTTCAGTTTGGCTGCAAGTTTTCCTTACAGGTGTTTCTTAGTGGAAAATTTGAATTAGTTTTGTTCCTTGAATATCCTAGTTTGCCATTTTTTTGTTGAAGTAATTAGGATATTAATTTATATGTGATAACTTGTGAGTACCTCTTCTGATTCGCATATCTTCCACACTAACATTTAACTGCATTACAAACTTATGCCCTCGTCTGCAGTGTTCTTATCGCGTGTCTTAAGGTAAAGAGGATTTGGTGTTCACAAATACATATAGCTATTAATATTATTACTAGCAGAGAAAAACAGGAAGTACTCACGTATAGACTGGCATCCTGGAGGAGGACGCGAAGTAATCCGCAGCGTCCCATATACAGGAAGTAAACAACAGGTCCGTGAACATCTGCAACAGAGATTAAATCTGACTACAAATGAAGGTATACAGGTTCGCATGTTTCTGTCTTTGCGACCCTGAAATCCGTTACTAAACTGAACTGACAATTGGTACCTACCTCATATGAGATATCTGAATATATATATATATATATATATATATATATATATATATATATATATATATATATATATATATATATATATATATATATATATATATATTAACCACAAACGAGTTTATTGATCAATAACGACACTGCGACTAGCTAAGGACTCGAACCCATGTTTTGGCCCGCCTCATGGTGAGCGAAACCATAACGCTTAACCCACAGGACCACCAAACTACAGAATCAAGCACCGGAGCTAGGTGTGTTACCATCGAGGACATAGGTGTGGGTGCTCTGACCTAATTTCCTTCTACTTCCCGTTTGGTGTACTAGCCTCAACATGCAGTATTTTATATTAATGTAACCACGAACGAGTGGTATTGATCAATAACGACACTGCGACTAGCCAAGGACTCGAACCCATGTTGTTTTGGTCCGCCTCATGGTGAGCGAAAACCACATGACGCTCTAATCCACAGGACCATCAAATCCTACAAAAATCAAGCACCCAGCAGAGCTAGGTGTGTTACCTTGATCCGAGGGCATACTGTGGTGTGTGCGCTAATACACCATGGTCACACTTGTCTGTGTATATTACATCTGCATTTTGTTTGTCTTCCAGAGTATCTAGGATTTTGTCATAGTGGTCCAGTAGTTGGGACAGACAGGAGCGACCTGCTCTAAACCCATGCTGCCCTGAGTTGTGTAACTGATGGGTATCTAGATGGGTGGCGATATTGCTTCTTAGAACACTTTCAAAGATTTTTATGATATGGGACGTTAGCGCTATCGGTCAGTAGTTCTTTGCTATTGCTTTACTGCCGCCTTTGTGGAGTGGGGTTATGTCTGTTGTTTTTAGCAGCTCCATAGGATGTTAAGGGCACGTGATAGGGGCTTCTTGCGATTCTTGATGAACACGGAGTTCCATGAGTCTGGGCCTGGGGCAGAGTACATGGGCATGTTATTTATCGCCTTTTCGATCTCATTTGGCGTCAGGATAATATCAGATAGGTTTGTGTCTACCAAATTCTGTGTCTCTCTCATAAAAAAATCATTTAGGTCTTCGACTCTCAGTCTGGTTAGTACATAAGAACATAAGAAAGAAGGAACACTGCAGCAGGCCTACTGGCCCATGCGAGGCAGGTCCAAATCTCCCACCGGCTTAAGCCAATGCCCCGACCCAGCCAGGTCAGGTTACATTCACTTAAGGAAGGAGCACGGCATCTGACCTAGTAGCACAAACTAGTCAGGTCCAACTCACACCCACCCGCACCCACTCATATATTTATCTAGCCTATTTTTAAAACTACACAACGTTTTAGCCTCTATAACTGTACTCGGGAGTTTGTTCCACTCATCGACAACTCTATTACCAAACCAATGCTTTCCTATATCCTTCCTGAATCTGAATTTATCCAACTTAAAGCCATTGCTGCGAGTCCTGTCAATACTAGATATTTTTAGCATGCTATTTACATCACCTTTATTTATTCCTGTTTTCCATTTATACACCTCAATCATATCCCCCCTAATTCTACGCCTTTCTAGAGAGTGCAGATTCAGGGCCCTCAGTCTATCCTCATGGCAAGATTTCTGATACATGGAATCAACTTAGTCATCCTCCTTTGTACGTTTTCCAGAGCATTTATATCCATTCTGTAATACGGTGACCAAAACTGTGCAGCATAATCTAGATGAGGCCTAACCAAGGATATATAGAGTTGAAGAACAACCTGAGGACTCCTATTATTTATGCTTCTTGATATGAAGCCAAGGATTCTGTTCGCTTTATTGCGAACACTTATGCACTGCTGTCTTGGTTTTAGATTACTGCTAACCAGAACTCCTAAATCCTTTTCGCAATCAGTAGTATTAAGATCTACATTATTTAGTTTATATGTGGCATGGTTATTGTCCTGTCCAATATTTAGAACTTTGCATTTATCTATATTAAACTGCATCTGCCACTTCTCCGACCACTGCATCAGTCTATTCAAATCTTCCTGGAGTGCTCTAATGTCCTCATTTGAATGAATTAGGCGGCCTATTTTGGTGTCATCGGCAAACTTGCTTATGTCGTTATTTATTCCCTCATCTATGTCGTTTATGTAGATTGTGAACAACAAGGGGCCCAATACTGACCCCTGTGGAACACCGCTTGTGACGCTTCCCCACTCTGATTTCTCCCCATTTATGCAAACTCTCTGCTGCCTATTTGTCAACCATGTCTCTATCCAGGAAAGAAATTCTCCTCCTATTCCGTGTGCCTTAATTTTCCTCAATAGTCTCTGATGTGGGACTCTATCAAAAGCCTTACTGAAGTCCATATACACAACATCATATTCATTACCATGATCTACCTCCTCAAATACCTTAGTGAAAAAAGTTATTAAATTTGTAAGGCAGGAACGCCCTTTTGTAAAACCGTGCTGAGATTCATTGATTAATTTGTGCTTTTCAAGATGGCTACGAATTACCTCGGCTATTATTGATTCCATAAATTTTCCCACTATGGAGGTTAGGCTTATTGGTCTATAGTTCGAAGCTAAGGACCTGTCTCCTGCTTTGAAAATAGGTATTACATTTGCAATTTTCCACTTATCTGGCACCATGCCAGTTTGCAGTGATATGTTGAAAAGATTAGCCATAGGTTTGCTAAGCTCCTCTTTACATTCCTTTAGAACCCTTGCATACAGTTCATCAGGGCCTGGGGATTTGTTAGGTTTTAATTTATCTATTTGTCTAAGGACCATGTCACTTGTGACCCTAATTATGCATAGTTTACTATCATCCTGTTCTACATAATTTATTATTTCTGGAATATCGCTGGTATCTTCCTGTGTAAAAACTGAGAGGAAGTAAGTGTTAAAAATTCTACACATTTCCTTATCACTGACGGTGAGCTGACCTGAGTAACTTTTGAGTGGGCCTATCTTGTCCCTAATCTTACTTCTGTATACCTGAAAAAATCCTTTTGGGTTAGTCTTCGATTCTCTTGCAACTTTAACCTCATAGTCTCTTTTTGCTTTTCTTATTCCCTTTTTTATTTCTCTCTTTAACTGAATATATTGATTACTTAGCTCGTTAAAAACCGAGTCATACTGGGACTTGAGTAGCTCACTCATTTCCTTGCTGTCATCTGGCATAAGAAAAGAAATACTTCGGGTTTCTTTCATTTTCATTTATGGCTTTTAGTTCTTCCCGTGTTTCTTGACTCCTGTAAGCTTCCTTTAGCTTTAGTTCGATGTTTGCTATTTCTCTGACCAGTGTCTCCCTACGTATTGCAGATATATTGGCCTCTTTTAGCAGCTCTGTTATTCTTTGTCTTCGCCTGTATAAGGAGCGCCTTTCGCTTTCTAGTTTACATCTCCTTTTCTTTAAAGGAATATGCCTTGAGCATACCTTGAGTGCCATAGAGTTAATTTGTTCTAGACATAGGTTGGGATCCGTGTTGCTTAGGCTATCTTCCCAGTTTATATAATTTAGGAGTTGGTTTACTTGGTCCCATCTTATGTTTTTGTTATTGAAGTTGAATTTCGTGAAGGCTCTCGCGCATACATGTCTGAACCTCTATTATGTTGTGATCTGAGTAGTATATTGTTTTTGATATGGTGACATTTCGTATCAGATCATCGTTGCCTGTGCTGATAAGGTCCAGTGTATTCTCCAGTCTCGTAGGCTCTATTATTTGCTGGTTTAAGGTGAATTTGGTGCAGAGATTTAAAAGCTCGTGTGTGTGCAAGTTTTCATCTGAGCTGCCTCCTGTGTTATCTCTGTTACCACATTTTTGGTGCCTTAGGTTGAAATCCTCCAGGAGCAAGATGTTGGGGCAAGAGCTGGAAAATTTTCCTGACAGTGGTCAATAATAATAATAATAGTTTATTGGGACATGATACAAAGATTGGTTTATAAGATTACATGAGGTGTACATGCCTAAAGCCCCTAATATGCAGAGCATTGTGGGTAGACTTAAAAAATAACTTAAAACTAAATGGTAAGAATCATAGTACACAGTTTACAATATAAGTATAGTTGAGTATTTAAGGTATGAAATTTGAACATAATTTGAACATGACATTTTTGAAACATAATAGTTTTATAATTTGGATCATTTACAGTTTTATATGTGTACATAATACAATTATTAAATCAGATTAAACAAATTATATCAATAATTTGTGTTGCAATAACAGTTTATATGGTCATTAGATGAGTTACAAGGAGCACAAGGGTACATGAGAATGGATTTCTTTATATTAGGTTGTATTAATTATAACAGGTTTATACATTAGGAGGTATAACAGGTTTATACATTATGAGGTATAACAGGTTTATACATTATGAGGTATAAGTTTCAACATTTGTACTAGATTATGTTTGATAAAACATTTTTCTTTGAGCAATTAAGTAAGGGGTTTTGAGGCTTAGGGAGTAACACAGTGAATAATGTTATTTTGAGGCAGTGTACAACCACAATGACCAGGGTAAAACATCAAGGACAAAACACTCTTAGTCAGTAGAAAAGAAAGGCACAGCAAATATGGATAGTGTTCTGAAGTTCGGAGCATTTGACAATATAAGGAGAAAGGAAGTTATCTACAGAGACAAAACTAAGATTCATATTAGGAAAATTGTTTATAAGGGATGTTTCAAGAAGACGGTGTCTGTGAAGGCTAGAAGAAGGTTAGATAGCTTTAGCAGTGGTTGTTGACTGAGCAATTCATCTGTTCACTATCAAGAATATCTTAAATTCCCAAAAAGACCATATTAAATTTTTAGAATATACACGCAGAGATATACATCGCTTGGTTTATTTACCCTTATTAGGTCACTGGGATCCAACATATGGATAAAAAAATGTGGTGGTTTAGGGGGTCATGAACGATATTGGCACTGGTGGTTCTTGTATAATATAGAGGACCACTAAGTGTAGTGGCCTGTCTTTAAATGATGTAGAGGGTCCTACAAAGATGCGAAGATGAGTCCTTGCATGATGTAGTGAGTCCTTATGTGATGTGGTGGGTCCAGTCAATAGGATGACTGTGATCTCTAACATGACAGAAAAGAGCATTATTAGTGCCGGCCAGCCTAACACACCTTTTGTGCTCTTTCAGTCCGTCAGAAAGAGAGCGGCCAGTTTCTCCAAAGTATTGGAGAAGACAAGAGGAGCAGGAAGTACAGGAGATTCCGGAGGCATCAATAGCAGGAGGAGCGATACGAACTTGATTGTTATAAAAAGTAAGTTTGATGTCTATGGAACGGGAAACTTGCCAAGATTCCAGAGACTGAAAATATAAGGAAAGCAAAGAACAGAAGTTTTCACAGGAGTAGAGAGTGTGGGAGAGAAGAAAGTCGATTTAGCATGGGAGAAGGCAGAGTATATTTCCACTTCCTCGAATCATAACAAGTCTCTCCGTTCCTCAGACATCAAACTTACTTTTCGGCAAACAAACACCCGTAGTAGTAATCTAGTTCGTACTTCCCTTCCTATTACTGATGATACAGGAGTCTAATCCATTTCCTGCACCTCTTGTCCTCTCCAATACTTTGGAGAAACTGGCCGCTCTCTCTCTGACGGACTGAAAGAGCACAAAAGGTGTGTTAGACTGGCCAACACTAATAATGCTCTTTTCTGTCATGCTAGAGATCACAGTCATCCTACTGACTGGACCCACTACATCATATAAGGACTCACTACATCATGCAAGGACTCATCTTCGCATCATGGTAGGATCCTCTACATCATTTATAGACAAGCCACTGCACTCAGTGGTTCTCTATATTATTCAAGAACCACCACAACATTTTTTTTAATCCATATTTTGGATCCCAGTGACCAAACTAGGGTAAATACACCAAGAGATGTATATCTCTGCGTGTGCATTCTAAAAAATTAATATGGTCTTTTTGGGGGGAATTTAAAATATTCTTGACAGTGTACAGAAGAATTGTTCAGTCAACAGCCAATAAAATCCAAATACCCTAAGAAGCCTCTCCACCACCACCCTAAGAAGCCTCTCCACCACCACCCTAAGAAGCCTCTCCACCACCACCCTAAGAAGCCTCTCCATCACCACTACCCACCTCGCTCATCTCCTCAGCCAGGGTGTTAATGTCGTCCCTGGCATGTTGTGTGTAGTAAAAGGAGATGATGGACTCAGTGACAGAGGAGGTGGTGGAGGCGTTGGGCCACAGGGACTCCACTGTGTATCTAGCAGCCTCCTCAAACAGCTGGCTGGACCCGCCTCTGCTCTCCGAGAAAATCACTACAGCTGTAGATATTTGTACACTTCTTTAATTATCCAGGCTATTTTCTCCATATCGTCAATCTAACCATTCTTTCATCTATTTTATTTAACTGATATTCTATTATTAATTTCATCTCTGATATTCCATTTATTATTTGGTCTATATGACTATCCAATATACAGTACTTTCACTCATCAGATCAGCCAAGTATTATTTCATATATACACTAAAAGTATCACTTATGATATTTACTACAGCAGGTGATCGTTATTTATTTTATGTATCCAACCATCCATTCATCTATATCATTAATTAAACTGACTTTCATTAAATTCATAAATGAATCTAAATCATCTACTTATGTAAATGCATTATAATAATTTAGCAAAGATGGTAATGATAGAGGTTTCAGAAATAAAAAAAAGAGAAATTTCGTAATACTGACTGAGCGCATACAGGATGCCTTCTTCAGGAACTCCCCCCAGCAGGAGCGGTACAGGGTTGGGTGGTGGGCGCGACATAAGAACATCCACCGGCTCCGGCAGGAAGGGTAGATCTCTCAAGCCTCCGTCCACTACTGGTCGATACATCATCGGCCAAAACACGTAGCGCTAACCAAAAGTTACAAAAAATAATATAATAAAAGATGTTAATGTCTTCCATGCTTAGTTCTCCCTGCATCTACTTATTTTATTGTATTATAATATTTTAGATAAGCAAGTGAAAGTGCAGCAATTTTTTTTTTTCCACTTTCGAGTTTACAGAATATCCTAACTCCGCTTTTTTCAAAGTCAATCCCTGTCGAAGACTTGATTAATATATATTTGTGAGGTATCAAGTTGCTCTACCCTCCACCAGAATTTCAATACATTATAAAAATAGGTTAGCATAATGTGAATCTTTCCTACTAAGCAGAGAATGAAAATATATATAATTGGACCCAAAGGCCTTTCAAACAGGACCCAAGTTTTTGCCAGCTTCCACTAAACATTTGGGTATCAGACTTACATTAGATAACTAGTTAAGAGAATAAGTTCTCTTCCCAGGTGTTAAAACTGCCAAGATAATAGTAATACGGCAATAAACTGTAACATGTTGTTCTTGATGTGGAAAGTGAGCTGAAAAATATTTCACTATTAATGTTTCTGGGAACATACGTTGGCTTTCCGCTACACCAGAAGCTATGGATGAACCAGCACTTCTGCTAGCCCACATGGGGTCACTTGCCTGCCTGCAGTCACAGTAGAATCTGTGATAAGTCTGTTAACCTTCCCAATATTTGTGCAGCCACCATTCAGATTGTCACCATATTCATGACCTCACTGGAAACTGTATATAACCGAGTCCCACACAAACTACCTAATGTAGATGGTGAATCTACTAGCAACAGTGCTAGTAGACTGCAGTGCGACTGTACCACCTGTTGACCTGGCAAATGCTGACGACAAGACTTATTTGGAAGAACATTTATATGGAAATGTACCAAAGACGTCTGACAATTTAAAACATAACAATCTTTCATAAAAAAGAGCGACTGTTTGAACATAGGCTGACAAATTATATAAATCTTTGTTATGTTATTTTTCCTTACTTTATCATCAAGGTTCTCACTACATGTTCTAGCATAGGGTATTTACTTAAAAGTCTTATTGTTTAGGGGAATACTTACATTCATGATTAGCTGCTGCATCTGAAAATCTTAACCAGTCCTCTCCATGGGTTATTTAAACCAACATTATAAAAATAAGCTATATTCAAAGATTATATACAGGATATACAAGCCTTAATCATAACAACATGTAACTATCATCTCCAAATCACATGGCATGGTCCACCTCCACACTTAATACCTCCTTTTCTCAACATCACTCCTACCCTCAGTGTCTTAACACACTGGAAATTACAGACTATGATGGTAGTACCTATTTACAGCACATGCCTCACCTCTTGGCACCCACATTCTGCCCAGAAACAAACATAAGACAAGTGAAAGCCCCTAGTATTAGCTTCTTGCAGCCATCTTGGGAAGTGAGAGAGGTTGAAGGAGGAGTCTCTCTAAGCTCCTCCCACTCCAAAACAAAACAATGAAAAAACAAGACTGTCGTCTTGCACACTACACATGTACCCACAATACATCTTATTTACTTACAATGAGACATGCAACTTTATAAACTACTTATTTAAATGTGTGTGTTTATAACCTATTATATTGAGAAAATCAGGTTAATTCAGCTTCTTTTTAAGTCTTAAGGGTGGCCTGACCTCAAAACATTTAAGCAGTAATTCTGATTAATTCAATATAATTAGGTATTCATGTTACTTACTTACATCAATACATGTTGGGTCCTATAGCCCCATAACAAGCTTAGTATTGAAAATAATGCCTTGCAATTTCAAATTTTTATTTCTTTTATTGCTGTGCAAGGATATTGTCGTTTACAGGTGATAAAACATTGTTAGGCATAAAGAAAGACACTAGAATGCAAAAACATTTCGGGCAAACTAATCATAACACTTAATAACTAATTAAGGATGTCACCAAGACGTTAAACTCACGAGTGGAATATCATTCGTTAGTAAAATTAAGACAATTAATAGTAGAAAATTCGAGGAGTTTAGGTTTCAGACATAACCTAGGAGAGTGCTGACGCAATGCTGGGAGAGTGCTGACGCAATGCTGGGAGAGTGCTGACGCAATGCTGGGAGAGTGCTGACGCAATGCTGGGAGAGTGCTGACGCAATGCTGGGAGAGTGTTGACGCAATGCTGGAAGAGTGCTGACGCAATGCTGGGAGAGTGCTGACGCAATGCTGGGAGAGTGCTGACGCAATGCTGGGAGAGTGCTGACGCAATGCTGGGAGAGTGCTGACGCAATGCTGGGAGAGTGTTGACGCAATGCGGGAAGAGTGCTGACACAATGCTGGGAGAATGCTGACGCAATGCTGGGAGAATGCTGACGCAGTGCTGGAAGAGTGCTGACGCAATGCTGGGAGAGTGCTGACGCAATGCTGGGAGAGTGTTGACGCAATGCTGGGAGAGTGCTGACACAATGCTGGGAGAATGCTGACGCAATGCTGGGAGAGTGCTGACGCAATGCTGGGCGAGTGCTGACGCAATGCTGGGAGAGTGCTGACACAATGCTGGGAGAATGCTGACGCAATGCTGGGAGAATGCTGACGCATTGCTAGGAGAGTGCTGACGCAATGCTGGGAGAGGGCTGACGCAATGCTGGGATAGTGCTGACGCAATGCTGGGAGAGTGCTGACGCAATGCTGGGAGAGTGCTGACACAATGCTGGGAGAATGCTGACGCAATGCTGGGAGAATGCTGACGCATTGCTGGAAGAGTGCTGACGCAATGCTGGGAGAGGGCTGACGCAATGCTGGGAGAGTGCTGACGCAATGCTGGGAGAGTGCTGACGCAATGCTGGGAGAGTGCTGACACAATGCTGGGAGAAGCTGACGCAATGCTGGGAGAATGCTGACGATGCTGGAGAGTGCTGACTGCGAATTGGAGAGTGCTGACGCAATGCTGGGAGAGTGCTGACGCAATGCTGGGAGAGTGCTGACGCAATGCTGGGAGGAGTGCTGACGCAATGATGACGGAGAGTGCTGACGAAATGCTGGGAGAGTGCTGACGCAATGCTGGAGAGTGCTGACGCAATGCTGGGAGATGCTGACGCAATGCTGGAGAGTGCTGACGCAATGCTGGGAGAGTGCTGACGCAATGCTGGAGAGTGCTGACACAATGCTGGGAGAATGCTGACGCAATGCTGGAGATGCTGAGCATTGAGAGGCTGACGCAATGCTGGGAGAGTGCTGACGCAATGCTGGGAGAGTGCTGACGCAATGCTGGGAGATGCTGACGCAATGCTGGGAGATGCTGACGCAATGCTGGAGAGTGCTGACGCAATGCTGGAGAGAGTGCTGACGCAATGCTGGGAGAGTGCTGACGCAATGCTGGGAGAGTGCTGACGCAATGCTGGGAGAGTGCTGACGCAATGCTGGGAGAGTGCTGACGCAATGCTGGAAGAGTGCTGACGCAATGCTGGGAGAGTGCTGACGCAATGCTGGGAGAGTGCTGACGCAATGCTGGGAGAGATGCTGACCATGCTGGAAGAATGCTGACGCATGCTGGAAGAGTGCTGACGCAATGCTGGGAGAGTGCTGACGCAATGCTGGGAGAGTGCTGACGCAATGCTGGGAGAGTGCTGACGCAATGCTGGGAGAATGCTGACGCAATGCTGGGAGAGTGCTGACGCAATGCTGGGAGAGTGCTGACGCAATGCTGGGAGAGTGCTGACGCAATGCTGGGAGAGGTGACCAATGCTGGGAGAATGCTGACGCAATGCTGGGAGATGCTGACGCAAATTTCTGGAGAGTGCTGACGCAATGCTGGGAGAGGGCTGACGCAATGCTGGGAGAGTGCTGACGCAATGCTGGGAGAGTGCTGACGCAATGCTGGGAGAGTTCTGACGAAATGCTGGAAGAGTGCTGACGCAATGCTGGGAGAGTGCTGACGCAATGCTGGGAGAGTGCTGACGCAATGCTGGGAGAGTGCTGACACAATGCTGGGAGAATGCTGACGCAATGCTGGGAGAATGCTGACGCATTGCTGGGAGAGTGCTGACGCAATGCTGGGAGAGGGCTGACGCAATGCTGGGAGAGTGCTGACGCAATGCTGGGAGAGTGCTGACGCAATGCTGGGAGAGTGCTGACGCAATGCTGGGAGAGTGCTGACGCAATGCTGGGAGAGTGCTGACGCATTGCTGGGAGAGTGCTGACGCAATGCTGGGAGAGTGCTGACGCAATGCTGGGAGAGTGCTGACGAATGCTGGGAGAAATGCTGACGAATGCTGGAGAATGCTGACGCAATGCTGGAGAGGCTGACGCAAGCTGGGAGGCTGACGCAATGCGGAGAGTGCTGACGCAATGCTGGGAGAGTGCTGACGCAATGCTGGGAGAGTGCTGACGCAATGCTGGGAGAGTGCTGACGCAATGCTGGGAGAGTGCTGACGCAATGCTGGGAGAGTGCTGACGCAATGCTGGGAGAGTGCTGACGCAATGCTGGGAGAGTGCTGACGCAATGCTGGGAGAGTGCTGACACGCAATGCTAGGGAGATGCTGACCAATGCTGGGAGAGTGCTGACGCAATGCTGGGAGAGTGCTGACGCAATGCTGGGAGTGCTGACAATGCTGGAAGGCTGAGCAATGCTGGGAGAGTGCTGACGCAATGCTGGGAGGTGCTGACGCAATGCTGGGAGAGTGCTGACGCAATGCTGGGAGAGTGCTGACGCAATGCTGGGAGTACGTGCTGGAGCAATGCTGGGAGAGTGCTGACGCAATGCTGGGAGGAGATGCTGACGACAATGCTGGGAGATGCTGACGCAATGCTGGGAGAGTGCTGACGACAATGCTGGGAGAGTGCTGACGCAATGCTGGAGAGTGCTGACGCAATGCTGGGAGAGTGCTGACGCAATGCTGGGAGATGCTGACGCAATGCTGGGAGAGTGCTGACGCAATGCTGGGAGAGTGCTGACGCAATGCTGGGAGAGTGCTGACGCAATGCTGGGAGAGTGCTGACGCAATGCTGGGAGAGTGCTGACGCAATGCTGGGAGAGTGCTGACGCAATGCTGGGGAGGCTGAGAATGCTGGAGAGTGCTGACGCAATGCTGGGAGAGTGCTGACGCATGCTGGAGAGTGCTGACCAATGCTGGGAGAGTGCTGACGCAATGCTGGGAGAGTGCTGACGCAATGCTGGGAGAGTGCTGACGCAATGCTGGGGAAGTGCTGACGCAATGCTGGAGAGTGCTGACGCAATGCTGGGAGAGTGCTGACGCAATGCTGGGAGAGTGCTGACGCAATGCTGGGAGAGTGCTGACGCAATGCTGGGAGAGTGCTGACGCAATGCTGGGAGAGTGCTGACAGCTGGGAGATGCTGACGCATGTGGGAGAGTGCTGACGCAATGCTGGGAGAGTGCTGACGCAATGCTGGAGATGCTGACGCATGCTGGGAGTGCTGACGCAATGCTGGGAGAGTGCTGACGCAATGCTGGGAGAGATGCTGACGCAATGCTGGGAGAGTGCTGACGCAATGCTGGGAGAGTGCTGACGCAATGCTTGTGTGGGAGAGTGCTGACGCAATGCTGGGAGAAGGGTGCTGACGCAATGCTGGAGAGTGCTGACGCAATGCTGGGAGAGTGCTGACGCAATGCTGGGAGAGTGCTGACGCAATGCTGGGAGATGCTGACGCAATGCTGGGAGAGTGCTGACGCAATGCTGGGAGAGTGCTGACGCAATGCTGGGAGAGTGCTGACAGCAATGCTGGGAGAGTGCTGACGCAATGCTGGAAGAGTGCTGACGCAATGCTGGGAGAGTGCTGACGCATGCTGGGAGAGTGCTGACGCAATGCTGGGAGAGTGCTGACGCAAGCTGGAGAGTGCTGACGCAATGCTGGGAGAGTGCTGACGCAATGCTGGGAGAGTGCTTTACGCAATGCTGGGAGAGTGCTGAGCAGTGCTGGGAGAGTGCTGACGCAATGCTGGGAGAGTGCTGACGCAATGCTGGGAGAGTGCTGACGCAATGCTGGGAGAGTGCTGACGCAATGCTGGGAGAGTGCTGACGCAATGCTGGGAGAGTGCTGACGCAATGCTGGGAGAGTGCTGACGCAATGCTGGGAGAGTGCTGACGCAATGCTGGGAGAGTGCTGACGCAATGCTGGGAGAGTGCTGACGCAATGCTGGGAGAGTGCTGACGCAATGCTGGAGAGTGCGAGCAATGCTGGGATCGACGAAATGCTGGGAGAGTGCTACGCATGCTGGGAGAGTGCTGACAATGCTGGGAGAGTGCTGACGCAGTGCTGGGAGAGTGCTGACGCAATGCTGGGAGAGTGCTGACGCAATGCTGGGAGAGTGCTGACGCAATGCTGGGAGAGTGCTAACACAATGCTGGGAGAATGCTGACGCAATGCTGGGAGAATGCTGACGCATTGCTGGGAAGTGCTGACGCAATGCTGGGAGAGTGCTGACGAATGCTGGAATGCTGAGCTGTGGGAGAGTGCTGACGCAATGCTGGGAGAGTGCTGACGCAATGCTGGGAGAGTGCTGACGAAATGCTGGAAGAGTGCTGACGCAATGCTGGGAGAGTGCTGACGCAATGCTGGGAGAGTGCTGACGCAATGCTGGAAGAGTGCTGACGCAATGCTGGGAGAGTGCTGACGCAATGCTGGGAGAGTGCTGACGCAATGCTGGGAGAATTTTAAGGAAAATGTTTCTGAAGAGATTAGATTAAATTAGATTTTATGGCGAAGTGGCTAATTTATTATGCATTCCATACCCACCCATGGACGATACCCACCCGTGGACGATATCCACCCGTGGACGATACCCACCTGTGGAGGGTAGCGCAGACTCATATGGGTGTAGTAACTAACGCCCTATAGGAACTTGGCTCAAAAAGGGTTAACAGGAGCACATCTGAATTTATATAAGCAGTTGATTTTTCTGTTAGAAGCAAATTTAGGAAAATTGCGTAAAATGAATGGTATCTTATTTTCATTAATGAGATATCTTGACATAATACTTAGGTTATTATACTGATTATATATACCTCAGTAAGTGGACAATTAAGCACATAGTGTTCAAGATAGTGACCATAGGACTGACAATATACTTTACATTTGCTTTGATCATCTGTGTGTCCAACAAAATGCCAGAAAAACTTGTAACTTAGCCTAGGCTAGGTTACTGCAGCATCACTTATACCTAGGCTAGGTTACTGCAGCATCACTTATACCTAGGCTTGGTTACTGCAGCATCACTTATACCTAGGCTTGGTTACTGCAGCATCACTTATACCTAGGCTTGGTTACTGCAGCATCACTTATACCTAGGCTAGGTTACTGCAGCATCACTTATACCTAGGCTTGGTTACTGCAGCATCACTTATACCTAGGCTTGGTTACTGCAGCATCACTTATACCTAGGCTTGGTTACTGCAGCATCACTTATACCTAGGCTAGGTTACTGCACCATCACTTATACCTAGGCTAGGCTACTGCAGCATCACTTATACCTAGGCTTGGTTACTGCAGCATCACTTATACCTAGGCTTGGTTACTGCAGCATCACTTATACCTAGGCTTGGTTACTGCACCATCACTTATACCTAGGCTTGGTTACTGCAGCATCACTTATACCTAGGCTAGGTTACTGCAGCATCACTTATACCTAGGCTTGGTTACTGCAGCATCACTTATACCTAGGCTAGGTTACTGCAGCATCACTTATACCTAGGCTTGGTTACTGCAGCATCACTTATACCTAGGCTTGGTTACTGCAGCATCACTTATACCTAGGCTTGGTTACTGCAGCATCACTTATACCTAGGCTTGGTTACTGCAGCATCACTTATACCTAGGCTTGGCTACTGCAGCATCACTTATACCTAGGCTTGGCTACTGCAGCATCACTTATACCTAGGCTTGGTTACTGCAGTATCACTTATACCTAGGCTTGGCTACTGCAGCATCACTTATACCTAGGCTTGGCTCTGCAGCATCACTTATACCTAGGCTTGGTTACTGCAGCATCACTTATACCTAGGCTTGGCTACTGCAGCATCACTTATACCTAGGCTTGGCTACTGCAGTATCACTTATACCTAGGCTTGGCTACTGCAGCATCACTTATACCTAGGCTTGGCTACTGCAGCATCACTTATACCTAGGCTTGGTTACTGCAGTATCACTTATACCTAGGCTTGGCTACTGCAGCATCACTTATACCTAGGCTTGGCTACTGCAGCATCACTTATACCTAGGCTTGGCTACTGCAGCATCACTTATACCTAGGCTTGGCTACTGCAGCATCACTTATACCTAGGCTTGGCTACTGCAGCATCACTTATACCTAGGCTTGGTTACTGCAGTATCACTTATACCTAGGCTAGGTTACTGCAGCATCACTTATACCTAGGCTTGGTTACTGCAGCATCACTTATACCTAGGCTTGGCTACTGCAGCATCACTTATACCTAGGCTTGGCTACTGCAGCATCACTTATACCTAGGCTTGGTTACTGCAGCATCACTTATACCTAGGCTTGGCTACTGCAGCATCACTTATACCTAGGCTTGGCTACTGCAGCATCACTTATACCTAGGCTTGGTTACTGCAGCATCACTTATACCTAGGCTTGGCTACTGCAGCATCACTTATACCTAGGCTTGGCTACTGCAGCATCACTTATACTGTTCACATAGCAAGTTGCTCATAATTAATGATAGATCCATTCAGACTTTTTATTTCATTCTATAACATTCATTTTCATTATTCACTTCTTTACTATTATTCTTTAATATTATTCCTAATTGTAGACACATACACACCAAAGTTATATTCTACATTTGCCTTCAGGGTATTTATGTGGCTAACTCATCAACGTTATGATGAAGGAGTAATTCAATATATGATGGAATCCGTAACAATTGTACATTAATTCATTTTTCCTGAATTTTTTAATATCAATATTTGGCTTCTACAGTTAGTATACTGTTAGAGTTATGTGAGAAAAAAAGGTTGGGAAAATATTTTTGTTAGAGAGTTTTGGTTTGAGAAAGACGTGTCTAGTATATGTCATTAAGCTTGATGCGGTGTTCCTTCTTTCTTCTGTTATGCTCTCAGAGCTGTTGTTGGTTGTATCCCCAACCATCCTGGTAATGTAATGATAGTTGGGAATGATATATCCTATAATAGATCCGTAGCTGAGTATGATGTCCTCAAAATTACTTTAGGCTCTTCCTTCACTTTACTTGTTCTTAACATGAGGAAGGAGTTTGATATTCTTAATTTTGTTGACAGAATTAACTAAGGTTAACATTGTACTTGGCATTAGAATGTTAGGAAATGAAGCTGACACTGTCACCATAAAACTTGTTAAATGTCTACGAATAAATAAACACAAATCTAAATAGATTGTGAAAACATGTAATTATACATAATTAACCTGCATAGACTGTATCTCTATAGACAGCAAGATCATGTCACCCTTCCTTGGAAGTTGTGCTCATTTCACTTTTTTTTTTAACACACTGGCCGTCTCCCACCGAGGTATGGTGATCCCCCCCAAAAAAGAAACACTTCTACCTTTACTCACTCCATCACAGTCTTGCCAGAGGCGAGCCGATTCTATAGTTTAAAACTGCAAATATCCCCACCCCTCCTCCGAAGTGCAGGCACTGTACTTCCACTTCCAGGACAAGATCGGTTAACAGGTTTCCGTGAGTCCCTTCGTAAATATTACCCTGCTCACACTCCATCAGCACATCAAGTCATAAAAGCCACTTACCTCCACCACTCCTATCTAACACACTTACACTCTTACTGGATGTCCAAGCCCTCGCACACAAAACCTCTTTTATTCCCTCCCTCCAACATTTCCTATGACGACCCCTACCTGGCCTGCCCTCCACTACATATTTATACGCCCACCAGGTCATCCTGTTTTTATCCATTCTCTCTAAATGTCCAAACCACCTTGACAACCTCAATGCCTTCTAATCTCCAAGCTACGAATTCCCTGTATAATATTCACACGACTCACGAAATCGTAATGACACGATTGCAAACAAACCATACCACGGGCAGGAATAGAACCCGCGATCAGAGAGTCATAGGCCGCGGCCACGCTGGCGGGAGATTCGTCTGTAAAAACTTGCATTTGTGAATATGCTAACCTTCCTATGGTGTATAAATATACCTAGTTGGACGAATCATATTGTGACCAGCTGGCCCAGTGGCTAGCGTGTCGGTCTGGAGTTTTATGACTCTCTGATCGTGGGTTCTATCCCCGCCCGTGGTATGGCATAATATTCAAACCACACATTGCCCTCAGACATCTCCACTGCCTGCAGCCTCCTCCTTGCTGCAACATTCATAATCCATTCCTCACTAAGCCATGAGTGTCGAAAAAGAAGACTGAAATGCCGGGAGCGGTGGGCAAGTATCCCCTTCATCTGTATAAATTACTAAAAATAATAATCAGAAAAACTCATTTAATACATCATATTTTAAGGCCATTAACATGAAAGTTATTAATGGTAACCTCTAACTTAAATAAAGTGAAAATTCTTGCTTGTGCAACATTTGGGTATCTTTATTCTGGAATCATTTTGCCAGCCAGTGACTTCTTGTTGCGCCTCAGAAAATGATGCAATGAATATTATGTTCATATTGTTTTTTCATGTAATATTATATTGTTAATGCTTATCATTAATAGCTAAAATGAAAATTTCATGTTTTATATTATTATTTGATTTATATTATTAGCTTATGTATGTAGGTAGGATGTAACAACTACACTTATATATGTGCTCATTGAAGGAGAGTTTTGATTGGCTGTGACAACGCTGCAAAAAAGATAAGATTTCTTCGGATTTTTAACCCCGGAGGGTTAGCCACCCAGGATAACCCAAGAAAGTCAGTGCGTCATCGAGGACTGTCTCTCTTATTTCCATTGGGGTCCTTAATCTTGTCCCCCAGGATGCGACCCACACCAGTTGACTAACAACCCAGGTACCTATTTGCTGCTAGGTGAACATGACAACAGGTGTAAGGAAACACGTCGAAATGTTTCCACCCGCCGGGAATCGAACCCGGGCCCTCCGTGTGTGAAGCGAGAGCTCTAGCCACCAGACCACCGGGCCACCCAAACTACCTGCTTGCTAATTTTGAAGTTCGTGCCAGGCGTCAGCTGGTACAAGTCACCCAACGATATATCTGCTGGTCTTATCTCTCTCTCTCTCTTGCTCTCGCTGTCTCTCTCTCTCTCTCGCTGTCTCTCTCTCTCTCTCGCTGTCCCTAATAGAGGAAACACCTCCATCACTACTCTGTCTGGGCGAGTGCTGTTCTTCTCAGCTCGTGTTATTTAGACTGTCTAAATAATGCTCTGTTCTCAGAGCAGATTTAAACTTAGTGATATTTGACATTTCCAGAGGTCGTGTATCGTGAGACTCTATCTCTGGTCCCGAGTTCAACTCGACCAAAATATGTTCTGGCATCTACGCTCTGTCATATGGAAGTTTTATGTCTTATGTGTAGGATCTGCTGAAAGTCCACAGTTAAGGTAGTTTTTGGTTTCTTGTTTCTTGCCTACATTACTCTTATACTTATAAGTACACCTCGTCATAGCAACGTATCATAAGTGTATTATAGCGTATTGTACATTATCTTAAGTGCTCATAGCACTATATATATGTAAAGAAAAAGAACAAGTATGATATGTTGACAAGTCCACTCCCAAATATCTGAACACATTCACTTCCTCAATACTCTCTCTCTCTACAATCTGATATCCAGTCTTTCATTACCTACATCTTTTGTTATCATTATCATCTTGCTCTTTCCTATATTCACTTTAAATTTCCTTCGTTTACATACCCTCCAAAATTCGTCCTCCTTCACACCTTCTCTTCAGGATTTATTTCCTTCAACTGTATTCCTGCATATCATTTAAACACCTCAATCACACTCCACTAATTCTACGCATGTGTAGAGAGTGTAGATTCAGGGCTCCTCACTCTATGCTCGTAGGAAAGATTTCTGATATATGGGATCAACTTCGCCAGCCTCTGTATGTTTTCTAGCGCATTTATGTTCATTCAGTAATGCGTTGGCCAAAACTGCGAAGCATAATTTATTAGGCCTAATCAAAGATATATAGTGTTCAAGAATAACATGATGAGATTTGTTATTCATTCTTTATGATATGAAGCCAAGAATTCTATTCGCTTTCTTGCGAACACTTACGCACTGTTGTCTTGGCTTCTATCCAAGAAAAAATATTCTCACCCATTCCGTGTGCCTCTACTTTCCTCAACAATCTCTCATACGAAACTCTATCAAAGACTTTACTGAAGTCCAGATAATAATATCATATTCATTACCATGATCTACCTCTTCAAATACCTTAGTGAAAAAAAAGTCAGTAAATTTTGAAGGCAGCAACACGCCTTTGTAAAATCATTCTGACATTCATTAATTTTTTTGTAAAAATACAATTTATTAAAATGCGTTTAAAAATTGCAAATTGGAACTCACATTGCCCCAATTCCTTACAAAAATACTTCCAGTGTTTAGGGTTTCAAGCCGATCACAAGAGGTATTTTTTTATTATTACACGTGCAACAACGTGTTTAATAAAATTGACAAAATTAAATTTACACCACTCAAAGTGAAAGTTTAAAGCCGATCAAAAAAGGCATTCTCCAGTAATTGATCTGATTCCAAACGATTCCAATTTATTTTTAAATTTGCATCTATTTAGACAAAACACATGAGGTGTCATCCATCTTACATAATACATCAGTATTAGTATTTTGTAGACGATCAAAAACATTCTTTAGATATTGAATATAAGTGAAAATCACTATTAATCTAAATTAGGAAATTTTGACTTATGCATGAATCTTGACTTCAGGAAACCACAACAGTGGTGAAAATTTGAATCCAATCAGTTGAGTCGTTCTGCAGTTTCAGTATGGATTCCAACGATTCCAAGTTTTTCTTTTTTTACCCCATAAACAAATATACCTGCATGAAAATAAAGCTTCATATGTACTATTTGCGTTGATTTAACGAGAATAAAAATTTCAGACTAGTTAAACCTGCGCCTACACACTTGAAGTTGACTCTCGGTATTAACAGGAACTCTTCTTTTTAACTTTTAAAGTTACGCTGCTGAGGGTTTCGGAAGTTATTCCAGAATGACTTGGATAACTTCCTGCATATGGTAATTCTTTCAATAATCTGACCTACACCTGCACATGCCTTGTTTAAAAACTCTAGTCCTAGTGAACGTGAACAAGTGTCAAAAATGGGAGGTCACTTGGATGAGGCTTCCACGAGTTATGAGAAAAATATAAAAGAAAATTTGGAGAAAAGTTGGGGAAACCTAATTATAAAAAAAATTATTTTGCAGTTTTCAGCCACATTAAATTAAATTATGTTCATAGATTATTTTTTAGTATTTTTGTGGTCCGTACTAAGCCTAACAATTACAAATTTATAAAAATGTACATTCGATGGGAAACTTACATGTCTGTTTGTCTGGGCGAGAATAATGTCTTGAGCAGTCTTGTGGTGGAGACACTCCTTGAGTGCAAAGGAGGACCTGGTAGTGCAGTCCAGATCTCTGGCCAGGTCATAGGCGGCGTACTCGGGGTAGTCTGCCACGGACCACAAGCAGTTTCCGGCACCACTCATCATTATCGCTCCCGAGAACAAACCTAAAATGCAAACGTTAATCCATAAGTAAGCAGCACAGCGCATCATGTGCATAATACACACACACACACACCAGGTAATCAGGCTGAGGAAGGAAGGTGGGAGTTCACAAGAAACGACCAAGAGGTATGTGAGGAGCTCAACATGAGATTTAAAGAAGTCTTTACAGAGGAGACAGGAAGGAATCCAGGAATTCAGAATAGGGAGGTATACCAACAAGTGCTGGATGAAATACACACAACCGAGGAGGAGGTGAAGAAGCTGCTATGTGAACTCGATACCTCAAAAGCGGTGGGACATGACAACATTTCACCGTGGGTCCTTAGAGAGGGAGCAGAGATGTTGTGTGTGCCACTAACAAAAATCTTCAACACATCCATTGAAACTGGGCAACTACCTGAGGTGTGGAAGATGGCAAATGTAGTCCCAATTTTTAAGAAAGGAGACAGACATGAGGCATTAAATTACAGACCTGTGTCACTGACGTGTATAGTATGCAAAGTCATGGAGAAGATCATCAGGAGGAGAGTGGTGGAGCACCTAGAAAGACACAAGCACGGTTTCAGGGAAGGAAAATCCTGTGTCACAAACCTACTGGAGTTTTATGACAAGGTAACAGAAGTAAGACACGAGAGAGAGGGGTGGATAGACTGCATTTTCTTGGACTGCAAGAAGGCGTTCGACACAGTTCCTCACAAGTGGTTAATGCAAAAGCTAGAGGATCAAGCACACGTAACAGGAAAGGCACTGCAATGGATCAGAGAATATCTGACAGGGAGGCAACAACGAGTCATGGTACGTGACGAGGTGTCAGAGTGGGCACCTGTGACGAGTGGTGTTCCACGAGGGTCAGTCCTGGGACCGGTATTGTTTTTGGTATATGTGAATGGCATAACGGAAGGGATAGACTCAGAAGTGTCCCTGTTTGCATATGATGTGAAGTTAATGAGAAGAATTAAATCAGTCGATGATCAGGCAGGACTACAAAGAAACCTGGACAGGCTACAAGCCTGGTCCAGTAACTGGCTCCTTGAATTTAACCCTGCCAAATGTAAAGTCATGAAGATCGGGGAAGGGCAAAGAAGACCGCAGACAGAGTATAGTCTAGGTGGCCAAAGACTGCAAACCTCACTCAAGGAAAAAGATCTTGGGGTGAGTATAATACCGAGCACATCTCCTGAGGCACACATTAATCAGATAACTGCTGCAGCATACGGGCGGCTGGCAAACCTAAGAATAGCGTTCCAATACCTGACTAAGGAATCGTTCAAGGCTCTGTACACCATATACGTCAGGCCCATACTGGAGTATGCAGCACCAGTTTGGAACCCACGCCTGGTCAAGCACGTCAAGAAACTAGAGAAAGTGCAAAGGTTTGCAACAAGAATACTCCCAGAGCTAAGGGGATTGCCCTACGAAGAAATGTTAAGGGAAATCGGCTTGACGACACTAGAGGACAGGATGGTTAGGGGAGACATGATAACGACATATAAAATACTGCGAGGAATAGATAAGGTGGACAGAGACAAGATGTTCCAGAGAGGGGACACAGAAACAAGGGGTCACAATTGGAAGTTGAAGACTCCTATGAGTCAAAGAGATGTTAGGAAGTATTTCTTCAGTCATAGAGTTGTCAGGAAGTGGAATAGCCTAGAAAGTGACGTAGTGGAGGCAGGAACCATACATAGTTTTAAGACGAGGTTTGATAAAGCTCATGGAGCAGGCAGAGAGAGAACCTAGTAGCAATCAGTGAAGAGACGGGGCCAGGAGCTATGACTCGACCCCTGCAGTAAACACACAAACAGCATACACACACACACACACACACACACACACACACACACACACACAAACTATATATATATATATATATATATATATATATATATATATATATATATATATATATACAACAATTCGACCGTCTCCCACCGAGGCAGGGTAACCCAAAAGAGAAAGAAAACTTTTTCGCCATCATTCAACACTTTCACCATCATCTACACATAATCACTATCTTTGCAGCGGCGTCAGATATGACAGTTTAGAGGTCACTCCAAATAACCAATATCCTAGAACCCTCCTTTAAAATGCAAGCACTATACTTCCCACCTCCAGGACTCAAGTCCGGCTATCCGGTTATCCTGAATCCCTTCACAAATATTACCCTGCTCACACTCCAACAGCTCTTCAGGTCCCAAAAACCATTCGTCTCCACTCAAGACACGGGGGAAGGAAATCTTCATCTCAAGATCTTTCACACGTCTCCGTGCGTCATCAAGAGCAATGCAATGTTGCAACATGTAGAATGAGTGCAAGTTTTCCCAGCGTGAGGTAGAATGTTGACACTAACAAGTTCGTCTCAGAAATGGTCAGGACACACGCATCCCGTCCCCTCAACCTCACATCTGGGGTAGGGTAGGTTGACGATGGTCACTCCAGTGTGGTGAATCCTGTCCGTCCCTCAACCTCACATCTGGGGTAGGGTAGGTTGACGACCGTGGTCACCTCCTATGTGTCCCGTCCCTCAACCTCACATCTGGGGTAGGGTAGGTTGACACGACCTCCGTGTCCCGTCCCCTCAACCTCACATCTGGGGTAGGGTAGGTTGACACGACCTCCGTGTCCCGTCCCCTCAACCTCACATCTGGGGTAGGGTAGGTTGACAGGACCTCCGTGTCCCGTCCCCTCAACCTCACATCTGGGGTAGGGTAGGTTGACAGGACCTCCGTGTCCCGTCCCCTCAACCTCACATCTGGGGTAGGGTAGGTTGACAGGACCTCCGTGGTTTACAGAAAGCGGGAAATAGAATAATAGGAAATTAATAGCCAGCCCATAGCAACGTCTAATCGCCATCAACAATTCATGTGACATAATAGATTAAGTTGCTCTAGTGGATAATACACATACAAAACAATGAAATTAAATATAAACCATTTAATTATTAAAAGAGCCGAATGCCCTCATTTATCAACTTGAACTACTCTACGTTCAGAAAAGTTCTAGAAGGTTATTTTTTATATGTAATTTTTATACAATGTACCTAAACTATTATGAAAAAATTACAATATGTGCACCATTTCTCAGCTTTATTTATCCATCCTATGTACAACAATATACAGTAACTTATATATATATATATATATATATATATATATATATATATATATATATATATATATAAGCATCTCTTCATACATTCCTAAATACTGCCTTCCGATATCCTTGGTATCAATTATTATGAATGTTCCTTGGTTATTTGTGAATCTTCTTTAGTATTTCGAATTTTCTTTATGGCGTAATAACCAGACTATTTATAAATTTTCCGATTATTCCTTATCACCACCTAACAGCCTAATCATGTTGAGTTGCAATCCCATAAGCTAGTTGAAATCACTCTGTTGCAATCACTGACTGCAGTCACTTAACCTTGTGTACTTGTGCCCATTCAGTACCTTCACGTAGCTGTACCTAAATGGCCATACTAATATTGGTTATATAAATACCGAAGGGCAGGACGCACTCCATGGCGGGTGAAACGTGCAGGATAGGTGTCGTGAACACTGGTCTAACATCATCAAATCCTCACGAGCAATCCTTTAATTTTGTATAGCACTGTGGCTTAAGATTGTGCACAATGTACCCTATTAAATAGCTGTCGAATTTGTACAGTGCATGGGGCCTTGTAAACACCATTAACACTGGTAGATGGTGTGTTGTTAATCATCCTCAGTTTCATTGTCTCATTGTTTTTGAAGGCAATGTTTATATTGAACTTATTTAGTGCCTCACGCAGGCTGACCAAATTCTCATTGTGGGGTAAAACCATTACATTTTTCATTTTTTTCAGTCTTGTAGTAAGTCTTTCTAGCTGACAATACGGCCTTCTCAACACAATCAATGGGATATCTTGGTTTTATGGCTATGATGAGAGGACAGGATGTGTGGGTGACTAGCGATGCCTGTGTCCCAACCATTTCTGAGAGGATCTGGTTAGCGTCACCACGGCACCTTACTCTGAGAAATCTTCTCAGTCCCCCTGTTGCTACTCTTGCAACATTCCTTAAATCCTGATGACGCACGGAGAAATGAAAAAGACCTTGAGCTGAAGATTTCCATCTCCCTGTTGCTTGTCATGCATTATTAAAAACACCTGTCTGCGATTGTATTCCACACACACACACAAAATGGTAGGGACTCGAAGGACCCAGGGATCAGAGGAGAATGGTTCTGGTAAGGAAGAATGGATGGAAGAGCAGTGCAAAAGGATGGAACAAGAGTGGGAGAGAAAACTAGGAGAGCTTTCTGCAAAAATGGAGACAGAGCTTTCTGTGAAATTGGAAAAGAGGTTGGAAGAGGAGAAGAAGAATTGGGAGTCACAAGTCGAAGCTGCAGTAGCCAGGATAACGGTCCTAGAATATGAGGTAAGCAGGTTGAAGTGGGTTACAGTTGTACTGACCAGTGAAGACACAGCATCTGAAGCTGGTACACCCCTACTGAACGAAAGGCCCAATGCAAAGGACGGAGATATAACTTACGCTAAGGCCCTAGCAGCTTACCAAGCAGGGCCAAGAAGTGAAGGGGAAGAGCAGCTGGATGCAGGTGGAGAGGGGGATAGGTCAAATGCAGAGGTACGACCATGCCACCAAGAGCTACAGGAAAAAATAAGGGAGAAAATGGCCATGTACAGACAGGAACCAGAGTCACAAAGGGAAAGGCAATGGGAGGAGGAGAGGGCGAAGTCAGTGTTTATTCATGGGCTCCAGGAGAGTGAGGGAAGGACACACACTGAAAGACGGCAGGCAGAAAGAAAGGAGAAGAGGACATGTCCGAGATTGTAAATTTTCAGAAAATAGGGGGGTACATGAAGGGGAGAAAACGACCAATCAGGCTGATTTTCAAAACAGAAACAGTGCGAAATAGGAACCTCCAAGAGAAACCACGGTTGAAGGAATCGGCAGAATACAAGAGGGTGTTCATAGACCGAGACAGAACAAAAACAGAACGACAGCAGTTGAGGGAGAGGACACAAAAGCGAAAGGAGCTAGGAGGAGAGACAAGGACAGAATCAGCAGAGGACATCCAGATGAGGGCAGAGCAACAAGAGCAAGCACACACAGAACCATCTCCAGAACCCCACAACCAATCATGCTACCCCAACACAATCCACAATCTCCCACCCTGGCAGTACACTGTCAGGTCCCCCACCTCCACAGACCCCCCCAAAACACAGTGTTGGAGAGGAAACTGAAGGTATGGCACACCAATGCTGACAGAATAACAAATAAGTGGGAGGAGTGGCACGAAAGAGTCAAAGAGGCATCTCCGGACATCATAGCTCTCACAGAAACCAAGCTCACAGGTATGATAACAGATGCCATCTTTCCAACGGGATATCAGATCCTGAGGAAAGACAGAGGGGGTGAAGGAGTAGCACTACTGATCAAAAACCGATGGGATTTTCATGAGCTGGAGAGAGGAGACAGAGAAGCAAGAGATTACATAGTAGGAATGCTTCAGTCTGGAGGTCCCAAGGTGGTAATTGCAGTGATGTATAACACACCACAGAACAGCAGGAGGCCAAGGCAAGAGTATGATAAGAGTAATAGAGCGATGGTTGATACACTGGCTGAAGTGGCCAGAAGGGCTCATGCGAGCAGGGCGAAGCTACTGATCATGGGTGACTTCAACAACAAGGAAATCGATTGGGAGAACTTGGAGCCAAATGGGGGCCAAGAAACGTGGAGGGCTAAGATGATGGAGGTGGTACTGGAAAACTTCATGTACCAACACGTAAGGGACACTACCAGAGAGAGTGGAGAGGATGAACCAGCGAGACTGGACCTAATATTCACCTTGAGTAGTGAAGATATTGAGGACATCACATATGAAAGACCCCTTGGGGCCAGTGATCATGTGGTTTTAAGCTTCGAATACACAGTAGAGTTGGAAAAATAAACACATAAGCAGTATAATGTGATCCTTTATTGACAACGTTTCGCCCACGCAGTGGGCTTTATCGAGTCACAGACAGATCTACCTGGAAAATGAGTAACATGAAGATATATATAGGGTATAGTCAGGTGGAGAATGCTGGGTCAGGTGGAGAAAGCTGCATGTGACAGTCTTAAAAGTAGTGTGATAGTTAAAAACATTGTGTGACTTAAAGGACCTGCAGTGTACCATTCTTGAGTTCTAGGTGGGATAGCGTTGAAGAAGTTTCTTGGCAATAGGTTCAGCTATGTTGTAGAAGCCGTTGTTCTGGTTGAAGTTGTTGGATATACAGATGAGTGATGATTCTAGGATTCTTCGGTATTGCGTGTTGTCTTCTCTGGCGATGAGTCTTGCGTTTCTGTAGTTGATTAAATGGTTGTGTAAATTTCGGTGTTGAACACAGGCATTTCTTGAGTCGTCAGATCTGCCTGCGTACTGGTGTTCTGAAATGCGTGTTTGTAGGTCTCTGATGTTTCGCCAACGTATAATTTGCTGCAGCCATTACAAGGATTGTGTATACCCCTGCCGTGGATTGAAGCTTTTCCTGTATGTTACTGGTAATGTCCTTGATGGTGGTGGATGTGAGGTGGATACTGAATGAGGTCTTAGAAAAATGTTGGAAACTTGTTTGGAAATGGTGTTGGTGGGAAGGACTATGTATCTCTTCTCAGCAGTGTCTTCTCGGGTGTGTTGAAGATGTTTAATGCCCGTCGTCTGCAGTCTCTAATGAAGTGACGAGAATAGTGAAGTTTGGAAAAAACTTGTTCAATGAGGGAGCACTCCCCCTCAAGGAACTCACCGCTGCAGATTCTGAGTGCGCGAAGAAAAAGCCTATAATTACACCACGACGACGACGGGCATTAAACATCTTCAACACACCCAGAGAAGACACTGCTGAGAAGAGATACATAGTCCTTCCCACCAACACCATTTCCAAACAAGTTTCCAACATTTTTTCTAAGACCTCATTCCGAGTATCCACCTCCACATCCACCACCATCAAGGACATTACCAGTAACAGACAGGAAAAGCTTCAATCCACGGCAGGGGTATACACAATCCCTTGTAATGACTGCAGCAAATTATACGTTGGCGAAACATCCAGAGACCTCCAAACACGCATTTCAGAACACCAGTACGCAGGCAGATCTGACGACTCAAGAAATGCCTGTGTTCAACACCGAAATTTACACAACCATTTAATCAACTACAGAAACGCAAGACTCATCGCCAGAGAAGACAACACGCAATACCGAAGAATCCTAGAATCATCACTCATCTGTATATCCAACAACTTCAACCAGAACAACGGCTTCTACAACATAGCTGAACCTATTGCCAAGAAACTTCTTCAACGCTATCCCACCTAGAACTCAAGAATGGTACACTGCAGGTCCTTTAAGTCACACAATGTTTTTAACTATCACACTACTTTTAAGACTGTCACATGCAGCTTTCTCCACCTGACCCAGCATTCTCCACCTGACTATACCCTATATATATCTTCATGTTACTCATTTTCCAGGTAGATCTGTCTCGACTTCGATAAAGCACTGCGTGGGCGAAACGTTGTCAATAAAGGATCACATTATACTGCTTATGTGTTTATTTTTCCATTGTGTCGGTATTTTATACCATTTATTTACACAGTAGAGTTACAAGTGGAGGGGGAAGCAGGAAAGGCTGGACGATTGAAGCCAAACTACAAGAAAGGGAGCTACTTCCTGAACGGGGTTCAGTGGGACAGAACTGGCAGGGAAGTCAGTAAACGAGATGAAGGAATATGTGACAACAATATGCAAGGAAGCTGAGGAGAGGTTTATACCCAAGGGTAACAGGAATAATGAAAAAGCCAGGATGAGCCCATGGTTCATCCAAAGGTGCAGGGAGGCCAAAGTGTGCTAGGTAATGGAAGAAGTATAGAAGGCAAAGGACCCAGGAGAATAAGGAGAGCAGCTCTAGAGCCAGAAATGAATATGCACAGGTAAGAAGGGAGGCCCAACGAAAATATGAAAATGACATAGCAGCGAAAGTCAAATCTGACCCAAAGCTGTTGTACAGCCACATCAGGAGGAAAACAACAGTCAAGGGCCAGATGATCAGGCTAAGGAAGGAAGGAGGTGAGATCACAAGAAACGACTGCGAAGTGTGTGAGGAACTCAACATGAGATTCAAAGAAGTGTTCACAGAGGAAACAGAAGGGACTCCAGAAAGACGGAGAGGTGAGGTACACCACCAAGTTCTGGACACAATACATACAACCGAGAAAGAAGTGAAGAGGCTGCTGAGTGAGCTAGATACCTCAAAGGCGATGGGGCCGGACAACATTTCTCCATGGGTTCTGAGAGAGGGAGCAGAGGAGCTATGTGTACCCCTAACAACAATATTCAACACATCTATCGAAACAGGGAGATTACCTGAAGTATGGAAGACAGCAAATGTAGTCCCAATTTTAAAAAAAAGGAGACAGACATGAAGCACTAAACTACAGACCAGTGTCACTGACATGTATAGTATGCAAAGTCATGGAGAAGATTATCAGAAGAGTAGTTGAACACCTAGAAAGCTTATCGACGACACCCAACACGGTTTCAGGGACGGGAAATCCTGTGTCACAAACCTACTGGAGTTCTATGACAGGGTGACAGCAGTAAGACAAGAAAGAGAGGGGTGTGTAGATTGCATTTACTTGGACTGCAAGAAGGCGTTTGACACAGTTCCACACAAGAGATTAGTGCAAAAGCTGGAGGACCAGGCAGGGATAACAGGGAAGGCACTCCAATAGATCAGGGAATACCTGTAAGGAAGACAGCAGCGAGTCATGGTTTGTGGCGAGGTGTCAGAGTGGGCACCTGTGACGAGTGGGGTTCCACAGGGGTCAGTCCTAGGACCGGTGTTATTTCTGGTATTTGTGAACGACATGACTTAAGGAATAGCCTCCGAAGTGTCCCTGTTTGCAGTTGATGTGAAGTTGATGAGAAGAATTCAATCGGACGAGGACCAGGCAGAACTACAAAGGGATCTGGACAGGCTGCAGGACTGGTCCAGAAATTGGCTCCTGGAGTTCAACCCCACCAAGTGTAAAGTCATGAAGATTGGGGAAGGGCAAAGAAGACCGCAGACAGAGTACTGTCTAGGGGGCCAGAAACTACAAACCTCACTCAAGGAAAACGATCTTGGGGTGAGTATAACACCAGGCACATCTCCTGAGGCGCACATCACCCAAATAACTGCTGCAGCATACGGGCGCCTAGCAAACTTAAGAAAAAGCATTTCGACATCTTAATAAGGAATCGTTCAGGACCCTGTACACTGTGTACGTTAGGCCCATACTGGAGTATGCAGTTTGGAACCCACACCTAGCCAAGCACATAAAGAAACTAGAGAAAGTGCAAAGGTTTGCAACAAGACTAGTCCCGGAGCTAAGGGGTATGTCCTACGAGGAGAGGTTAAGGGAAATCGACCTGATGACACTGGAGGACAGGAGAAATAGGGGGGACATGATAACGACATATAAAATACTGAGAGGAATTGACAAGGTGGACAGGGACAGAATGTTTTAGAGATGGGACACAGCAACAAGGGGACACAGTTGGAAGTTGAAGATCCAGATGAATCACAGGGATGTTAGGAAGTATTTCTTCAGTCACAGAGTGGTCGGGAAGTGGAATAGTTTGGGAAGCGATGTAGTGGAGGCAGGTTCCATACATAGCTTTAAGAAGAGGTATGATAAAGCTCATGGCGCAGGGAGAGTGACCCAGTAGCGGCCAGTGAAGAGGCGGGGCCAGGAGATATGTCTCGACCCCTGCAACCACAACTAGGTGAGTACAACTAGGAGGGAAACACACACATTCAAACAGGGAGAGAGTGACCTAGTAGCGACCAGTGACGACGCGGGGCCAGGAGCTATGAGTCGACCTCTGCAACGACAATTAGGTGAGTACACACACACACACACACGGAGCAGAGGCGCTATGTGTACCACTAACAACAATCTTTAACACATCTATCGAAACAGGGCGACTACCTGAGGTATGGAAGATAGCAAATGTAGTAGCAATTTTTAAGAAAAGGAGACAGACATGCAGCATTAAACTACAGACCGTAGTATACTATACTACAGTATAGTATGCAAAGTCATGGAGAATATTATCAGGGGAAGACTGGTGGAGCACCTAGAAAGGAATGAGCATATCAACGACAACTACCACGGTTTCAGGGAAGGGAAATCCTGTGTCAGAAACCTCCTGGACTTCGATAACAGGGTGATAGCAGTAAGACAAGAGAGAGAGCTGGGGGGTAAATTGCGTTTTCTTGGACTGTAAGAAGGCGTTTGACACAGTTCCACACAAGAGATTAGTGCAAAAGCTGGAGGTCCATGGAGGTATAACACTGCAATGGATCAGGGAATACCTGACTGGAAGACATCACCAAGTCATGGTACGTGATGAGGTGGGCGTCGCTGACGAGTGGGGTTCCACAGAGGTCAGTCTAGGACCGGTGTTGTTTCTGGTATATGTGAACGACATGACGGAAGGAATAGACTAAGAAGTGTCCCTGTTTGCAGATGATGTGAAGTTAACGACGAAAATTCAGTCGAAGGAGGACCAGACAGGACTACAAAGGGATCTGGAAAGGCTGCAGGCCTGGTTCAGAAACTAGCTCCTAGGGGGCCAGAGACTACAAACCTCACTTAAGGAAAAGGCTCTTGGGGTCAGTATAACACCGCATACATCTCCTGAGGCGCACATCAACCAAATAACTGTTGCAGAATATGGGCGCCAAGCAAAGCTAAGAACAGCATTTCGACATCTCAGTAAGAAATCGGTCAGGGCACTGTACACCGTGTACGTCAGGCCCATACTGGAGTATGCAGCACCAGTTTGGAACCCACACCTAGCCAAGCACGTAAGAAAATTAGATAAAGTGAAAAGGTTTGCAACGAGACTAGTCTAGGAGCTAAGGGGTATATCCTACGAGGAGAGGTTAGGGGGAAATCGATCTGACGACACTGAAGGACAGGAGAGATAGGGAGATTATGACAACGACATATAAAATACTGAGAGGAATCGACAAGGTGGACAGATACAGGATGTTCCCGAGATGGGACACAACAACAAGGGGTCACAATTGGAAGCTGAAGAATCAGATGAGTCATAGAGTTGTCAGGAAGTGGAATAGCCTGGGAAGTGATATGAAGAGGTATGATGAATATCATGGAGCAGGGAGAGTTACCTAGTAAACAGGCGGGGCCAGGAGCTGTGACTCGACCCCTGCAACCATAACTAGGTGAGTATAACTAGGTAAGTACACACACACACACACACGTGTATAAAAATATATATTTATATATATATATATATATATATATATATATATATATATATATATATATATATATATATATATATATATATATATATATATATATATATATATATCAAAAAGATCACAGTAAACAGGTGATAATGATAATGAGTAGTCACGAAGGTTTGAATTCCTCATTTCATAGTGGTTGTCTTGATATATATATATATATATATATATATATATATATATATATATATATATATATATATATATATATATATATATATATATATTTTAATATATATATATATATATATATATCGTACCGAATAGGTAAAACTGGTCAATTACCAAGAACTCATTTAAAATTAAGTCCTTTCTAAAATTTTCTCTTATTCGTTTAAAGATTTTTTTTTCATTTATGTTAATGTAAAAATTAATAATTTTGTACCAAAAGAACCTTAGAAAACTTACCTAACCTTATTATAACAAGCGCAATTTAGTTTAGCCTAATCCAACTAAATATATTTCAGATAAGTTTACAATAATATAATAATAAACAAACACAATTAAATATATTTTTTTCGTTAGGTTCAGAATGATTTTTCGAAATTAGTGCATACACAAATTTTCACTTGCCTTATTCGGCAAGAAGAGCGTTGCTATTTAAACTAAAATCACCAATTAGATGAAATCAGCAAGACATTGAACATAGCCACAAAACTGAGATATCCTACTGGCTTTGTGGAGAAGGTATTAATGTCAGCAAGAAATACTTTCTACAATACTGAACCTAAGGAAGTGATGGCCAGCAAAAATGTACTAGTTTAACCATACAATGAGAACCTGGTTTGCCCGCGTGAGCCATTAAAAAAGATCAATATAAATCTTGTTTTCAAAAACACTGGGACTGTATTGGACTGAAAAAGTCACTGGCTGGCGAAACTTTTTTACAATATAGATATTCAAATGTTGTACCAGAGAGGAAAGTTTAGGTGAGTTTTACTCCATCATAGAAGTCCTGGGAGACTCAATAGTTTCTCAACATAAAAGTGAAATTTACTAACAGGCAGACGTCGTCCATTTGGACTTTACCTCGTTGCTCTAACTTATTTATAAGTGTATTTCATTTTGTTGGCAACGCTCTTTTTCGCTCTTTTCCTGGAAATACACAACAGGTGATACCACGCTGGTATCATTCTCCCTTCCATCTACTCTACACTCTTTAAACAAACCATACCACGGGTGGGGTTCGAACCCGCGATCAGAGAGTCTCAAAACTCCAGACCGTCGCGTAAGCCACAGTGCCAGCTAGCTTCAATAAGATTCATCCAACTAGGTATATTTCTACACCATAGGAAGGTTAGCATAGGCACCACTGTGTCCACAAATGCAAGTTTTTACAGACGAATCTCCCGCTAGCATAGCCGTCACGGCCATGCTAGCGGGAGATTTCACCATCATCCATGATACGTATAAACAATGTCATTATCACTACACGTATTACCATCACTATCACCGACATCATCCTCACCCTTGAGCAATATTTTAATTATCACCAAACACAACGAGCAGTTTCCCTTCTTCCTGAGCCTTAATTAAGATTTATGCCACATAAATGCACCAGCATCGTCAACTCCACACGGTGCTCCACCTGTAAGGACCAGTTGAACGTGAAAGTTGACAGATGTATCAGTATACCTGGAGTTTACCTGGAGAGGGTTTCGGGGGTCAACGCCCCCGCGGCTCGGTCTGAGACCAGGCCTCGTGGTGGATCAGGGTCTGAACAACCAGGCTGTTACTGCTGGCCGCACGCAAACCGGCTGGTCAGGTACTGACTTTAGGTGCTTGTCCAGTGCCTTCTTGAAGACAGCGAGGGGTCTATTGCTAATCCCCCTTATGTATGCTGGGAGGCAGTTGAACAGTCTTGGGCCCCTGACACTTATTGTGTTGTCTCTCAGTGTACTCGTGGCAACTCTGCTTTTCATTGGGGAAATGTTGCATCTCCTGCCGAGCCTTTTGCTTTCATAGGGAGTGATTTTCGTGTGCAAGTTTTTTCAAGTGTTTATTATCATGTATCTCTCTCGCCTGCGTTCCAGGGAATACAAATCAAGGGCCTTCAACCGTTTCCAGTAATTTAGGAGCCTTATCGTACTTACGTGTGCCATGAAAGTTCTTTGTACATCTGGTGGAATCAACAAAAACAACATCACTGGTTTGGAAAGTAAAAGTCATGGGACTCTGCTGATGTGCTCCCCGGGCTGTTTGCACAACTCCATTATCTGAAGTCAAACATGAACCAGTGTTCAAACTCATGGAGGAGTTGTGAACATAGTTATGGGGTAACTTGCAGGTAGACCAACTTCCTGTCACACACTATTGTGAAGTCCATGATCTCCCCAGCAGGAGCCCGTGAGCTGACACCCACATGGTCAGCCCCAGGCGCATGTAGCAGGGGGAGGTTGCTGTTGTTGGGATCGCTTGAGGTAGTGTGCAGAACTTCCTCTATATGAATGGTATACTGTAATGACAAGATGAAAATTAGACACATGTGCGACATCTGGGTATCTTTATTGTAGACGTATCGCCATCCAGTGGCTTTATCAATACAAATTCAAGGACAGTCCCTCAGTCTTGGAGTTGGTGTGAGGAGCACCGTAGTCGTGAAGAATCTGGAGCACAGGTAATTGTTGTTGTAGATTCGCCGGTATAATCGCCCGGCCCAGGCCTTTTCCAAGTGGTGGCCCGGCCTTGACTCCCTGTCGTGGGAGTGTCTGAGACCAATGTCTGCCATGAGAGGAGGTACAAGTACCTCCTCATATTCTGGGACTAGCTGTCCCCAGGCCTAGCCTTGGGCTGCCACAAACCCCGCCCACACTGGGCTCGAAGGGTGTGGCAGCTGCATAGCAGCAGACGATGACAGGAGGTGCAAAGGCAGCAAGCACTACAGGATCTATTTGGAGCCACACCCCAGGTTAGGGCATTAAGCCCGAGTGCTGGGGAAGCTCAAAAATGCCTCTTGCTGTTTGTGTTGGTGCTGCTACTACTTCACTTATCCGTTGCACTCTGAGCACAGGCAAGAAGACTGGCGCTTATATACTGGCGTCAGGTGGTAAGGGACGAGTAGCAGAGGAAGGCATTGCTCTTCACACCACTCCAAGGCCGAGGGACTGATTACCTAATCTTTTGTATATAGTTCTACTGTCTTCCAGCGAGCTTTCTGTGCATATTAAGTACTACACGAGAGTCAGTCCACCCAGGCAATATCAAGTTGCTGGGGAGTCGGTGATGACTAACAAGGTGATCTGATACCTGACATTTATTGTCCATTATAGATTAGTATAAGAACTTTTGTTGGCACCAGTGATGCGTAGCTTGTCAATTAAAACTTCTATGTTAATGACAAAGATATAGTTGCCTTCATCATTACGAAGCCTGATCATATTTTCGTGGTTACTAACTTCATCTTCAACAAACCATTTAGATTTGTCCATTAGCTCAGTCTCGGCGGGGAAATTTCATCGGGCAGACTTAGGAAGCGAAACAGAGCTGATGTCACCTTCTCAATTTCTTGTTTCATATTGCATTTTAAGTCTCTTTTTTCATTCTTGCGAGTGTTGATTCTATATTTCTCGAAAGTCCTCTAGCCATCATCTAATTCATCTACATTATCCACCATCATCTAATTCATCTATATTATCCACCATCATCTAATTCATCTATATTATCCACCATCATCTAATTCATCTATATTATCCACCATCATCTAATTCATCTATATTATCCACCATCATCTAATTCATCTATATTATCCACCATCATCTAATTCATCTATATTATCCACCATCATCTAATTCATCTATATTATCCACCTCTCTGTTAACAGAGAGGAATCAGCCTCAGCACATGACTCTCCCACTGGAGGAAGACTCAACCACAGCAGGAAAATCTACTCTCCCACATCCTTGTGGTCACGGACACACGGACTTGAACAACTAAACTGTCAGTCACGTCATATCCACACTGGTTATGCTGGATGATGGATGGTGGATATCCACACTGGTTATGCTGGATGGTGGATATCCACACTGGTTATGCTGGATGATGGATGGTGGATATCCACACTGGTTATGCTGGATGGTGGATATCCACACTGGTTATGCTGGATGATGGATGGTGGATATCCACACTGGTTATGCTGGATGATGGATGGTGGATATCCACACTGGTTATGCTGGATGGTGGATATCCACACTGGTTATGCTGGATGATGGATGGTGGATATCCACACTGGTTATGCTGGATGATTGATGGTGGATATCCACACTTGTTATGCTGGATGATGGATATCCACACTGGTTATGCTTGATGGTGGATGATGGATATCCACACTGGTTATGCTGGATGGTGGATGGTGGATATCCACACTGGTTATGCTGGATGATGGATGGTGGGTATCCACACTGGTTATGCTGGATGGTGGATGGTGGATATCCACACTGGTTATGCTGGATGATGGATGGTGGGTATCCACACTGGTTATGCTGGATGATGGATGGTGGATATCCACACTGGTTATGCTGGATGATGGATGGTGGATATCCACACTGGTTATGCTGGATGATGGATGGTGGATATCCACACTGGTTATGCTGGATGATGGATGGTGGGTATCCACACTGGTTATGCTGGATGATGGATGGTGGATATCCACACTGGTTATGCTGGATGATGGATGGTGGGTATCCACACTGGTTATGCTGGATGATGGATGGTGGATATCCACACTGGTTATGCTGGATGATGGATGGTGGATATCCACACTGGTTATGCTTGATGATGGATGGTGGATATCCACACTGGTTATGCTGGATGATGGATGGTGGGTATCCACACTGGTTATGCTGGATGGTGGATGGTGGATATCCACACTGGTTATGCTGGATGATGGATGGTGGGTATCCACACTGGTTATGCTGGATGATGGATGGTGGATATCCACACTGGTTATGCTGGATGATGAATGGTGGATATCCACACTGGTTATGCTGGATGGTGGATGGTGGATATCCACACTGGTTATGCTGGATGATGGATGGTGGATATCCACACTGGTTATGCTGGATGATGGATGGTGGATATCCACACTGGTTATGCTGGATGATGGATGGTGGATATCCACACTGGGTATGCTGGATGATGGATGGTGGGTATCCACACTGGTTATGCTGGATGATGGATGGTGGATATCCACACTGGTTATGCTGGATGATGGATGGTGGGTATCCACACTGGTTATGCTGGATGATGGATGGTGGATATCCACACTGGTTATGCTGGATGATGGATGGTGGATATCCACACTGGTTATGCTTGATGATGGATGGTGGATATCCACACTGGTTATGCTGGATGATGGATGGTGGGTATCCACACTGGTTATGCTGGATGGTGGATGGTGGATATCCACACTGGTTATGCTGGATGATGGATGGTGGGTATCCACACTGGTTATGCTGGATGATGGATGGTGGATATCCACACTGGTTATGCTGGATGGTGGATGGTGGATATCCACACTGGTTATGCTGGATGATGGATGGTGGGTATCCACACTGGTTATGCTGGATGATGGATGGTGGATATCCACACTGGTTATGCAGGATGGTGGATGGTGGATATCCACACTGGTTATGCTGGATGGTGGATGGTGGATATCCACACTGGTTATGCTGGATGGTGGATGGTGGATATCCACACTGGTTATGCTGGATGGTGGATGGTGGATATCCACACTGGTTATGCTGGATGATGGATGGTGGGTATCCACACTGGTTATGCTGGATGATGGATGGTGGGTATCCACACTGGTTATGCTGGATGATGGATGGTGGATATCCACACTGGTTATGCTGGATGGTGGATGGTGGATATCCACACTGGTTATGCTGGATGGTGGATGGTGGATATCCACACTGGTTATGCTGGATGGTAGATGGTGGATATCCACACTGGTTATGCTGGATGATGGATGGTGGATATCCACACTGGTTATGCTGGATGGTGGATGGTGGATATCCACACTGGTTATGCTGGATGGTGGATGGTGGATATCCACACTGGTTATGCTGGATGATGGATGGTGGATATCCACACTGGTTATGCTGGATGGTGGATGGTGGGTATCCACACTGGTTATGCTGGATGGTGGATGGTGGATATCCACACTGGTTATGCTGGATGATGGATGGTGGGTATCCACACTGGTTATGCTGGATGATGGATGGTGGGTATCCACACTGGTTATGCTGGATGATGGATGGTGGATATCCACACTGGTTATGCTGGATGATGGATGGTGGGTATCCACACTGGTTATGCTGGATGATGGATGGTGGATATCCACACTGGTTATGCTGGATGATGGATGGTGGGTATCCACACTGGTTATGCAATCACTGGATACAATCCTCGATCTGTTGTCTGATTACTGTGTCTATTATATTTAGGAACGGAACGCTAAACCCGTATGGGTTATACACCTCCTGTGAAATACGAGGCATTCAGGTTCGATCCAAGGACGAGAGCAGGTCCATTTCCTTGGATCATGAGCCATTCACAGGCTTCCAGGAACCTCCCTCCTACAAGGGAAGGAATGCATAGGAATCGGCTGGTTACTTACACAAGCTGTCACTTTAATCACTATATCACTATGAGGTCACTCAAAGTCACCCTCAGCGTACAAGAATGTCCCAGTAAGTGGAGCGAGGGATACTACCAGACGGCACCTTGTTCACTTAGGTCCCAGAAACACCACTTATCAATGTACGTAAGTACGTTTATTCAGGTATACACAAATACAGTTACATAGGTTATCATACATAGCAGCATATGTGTAGACAACTTGGATAACCAAAAAAAGTCAGACAGAGTGACTTATTTCCACTATTTTCTACTGGATTTTAACTCAGTTCACATTCCAAGTCTATGTAGTTACGACCCATCTTCAAGCGGAGTCTATGTTACTCAGCTGGGTTCACTATCAGCTCAGTCAAATGGACAGCCAAAGAACTTACACGCGTCTATTTCTTTCAGACTGTGAAACAAGACTGACAAGCAGTGCAAGTTATTACATCCACAATAACAAGTAGTGAGAGTAAACACATCCACAATAACAAGTAGTGAGAGTAAACACATCCACAATAACAAGTAGTGAGAGTAAACACATCCGCAATAACAAATAGTGAGAGTAAACACATCCACAATAACAAGTAGTGAGAGTAAACACATCCACAATAACAAGTAGTGAGAGTAAACACATCCGCAATAACAAGTAGTGAGAGTAAACACATCCACAATAACAAGTAGTGAGAGTAAACACATCCATAATAACAAGTAGTGAGAGTAAACACATCCGCAATAACAAGTAGTGAGAGTAAACACATCCATAATAACAAGTAGTGAGAGTGAACACATCCATAATAACAAGTAGTGAGAGTAAACACATCCGCAATAACAAATAGTGAGAGTAAACACATCCACAATAACAAGTAGTGAGAGTAAACACATCCGCAATAACAAATAGTGAGAGTAAACACATCCGCAATAACAAGTAGTGAGAGTAAACACATCTACAATAACAAGTAGTGAGAGTAAACACATCCGCAATAACAAATAGTGAGAGTAAACACATCCGCAATAACAAGTAGTGAGAGTAAACACATCTACAATAACAAGTAGTGAGAGTAAACACATCTACAATAACAAGTAGTGAGAGTAAACACATCTACAATAAAACATAACTAGGTCTGACCTTTGGATCGTGGAGACAACATGTGAAGATGGACGAATGATGCGCCAGAGGAGAACCCTCCCAGGGTGACCCTGCTGGGATCACCGTTGAACTGTGCTACGTGTTGTTTGACCCAACGTAGCGCTGCTATTTGATCCAATGCACCATAGTTACCTGGTAGCGTTGTGTCCCTCGTGCTTAAGAACCCTGCAGAACACCACAATCACATGTATTAGTGTAACAAGAAACGTAATGAACACTCGCCAATGAGAAGCAGAAACCCACATAGCAAAGTAACATAAAAAAAAAGTTTGTCTGTATATTTTGACCTGTGGGTGAGACTCATCAACAGGTGGCATGCCATCACACAAAGATCACAGTAAACAGGTGATATCAAAATATGCAAGACAACCACTATGAAAAAATAAAAGAATTCCAAGCGCTTTCGTGACAACTCACATTATCAAGGAACTATAAAAGAAAACAAGACAAGAAGGCTTATAAAGGGCAAGACTACACCTCACAGTCACATCATACTAACAAAGACCACACCTCACAGTCACATCATAATAACAAAGACCACACCTCACAGTAGCGTAACATCTTGTCTTGTTTTCTTTTATAGTTCCTTGATAATGTGAGTAGTCACGAAAGCACTTGAATTCTTCTTATTTTTCATAGTGGATTGTCTTATATTTTGATATCACCTGTTTATTGATCTTTATATATATATATATATATATATATATATATATATATATATATATATATTATATATATATATATATATATTATATATATATATATTTATATATATATATATATATATATATATATATATATATATATATATATATATATATATATCATGCCGAATACGTAAAATTGGTCAATTAGCAAGAACTCATTTAAAATTAAGTCCTTTCTAACATTTTCTCTTATACGCTTAAAGGTATGTTTTTTTTATTTATAATAATGTAAAAATTAATAATTTTGTACCAAAAGAACCTTAGAAAACTTACCTAATTTATTATAACAAGCGCAATTTAATTTACCCTAATCCAACTAAATATATTTTAGATAAGTTTACAACCACATAAGTAGCCCGCCAAAAGTCCGAGATGCCCTAGACCACTTAGCCATCAATGTCACATACATCAGATGCCCAGTGCCACTGGGTATGTCTGCCTGATGCGACACGTATGTAGCTGTGGCAAGATACAGAACTAATTTCATTCTCCTCCTTCTTGAAAAATCCAATTATTAAAGGAGTTCGGCCTATTCTTAAAGATGGGCTTATTAGGTACGACATATACATGAATTACCTACATTCTACACTACCCAAATAACGCGAATGTGAAACTATACCCGTTGAAAGGAAATCCTTGAACATGCAACTAAGTAATAATATAATAATAATAATAATATCTTTATTTATACAAGTACATGTACATGGTATACAGGCCTAGCTGACATCAATGACATACTACTATATAGAAAGCCGCTTGTTATGCAGAGTATTTCGGGCAAATTAGGTTAATTTTGTCCCAGGATGCGACCCCCACCAGTCGACTAACAACCGGGTACCCATTTTTACTGATGGGTGAACAGGGACAACCGGTGTAAGGAAACACGCCCAGTGTTTCCACCCTTGCCGGGAATCGAACCCGACTGTGATGTACACATGATAAAATAACACTACCGCGGGCCTACTGCCTCATGTTCAGTGAATCAACTTAGCAGTGTACTCTTGTATTTACTTTTCCACATATTTCATACCAGAAATAATCCAGCTAAATTAAATAAAATGATAAGGGAGGGATGGCTTAAGACTCACCCAGGGCGCCCAGGCGGTAGTTAGCAGTGACAAGCACCACGTCCTCCTTCAGAAGTTTACGCGGGCCCAGGGAAGACGCAGCACCACGGAGATACTCTCCTTCGTGCAAGAAGAACAACACTGGCAGTCTCTCGCTTGTCCCACCTGTATCTCACACAACAAAGATGGTATACACAATACATGAAGCTTGAGAAGTACACATTCTTTCCGGGGAACGACTTTAGCTATGGTAAGGTAGAGAGCAGACGGCAACCAGTGCCCAGTTGATAGTGTTAGGAGAGTTGAATGTCTCAGAGAGAGAGAGAGAGAGAGAGAGGAGAGAGAGAGAGAGAGAGAGAGAGACAGAGAGAGAGAGAGAGAGAGAGAGAGAGAGAGAGAGAGAGAGAGAGAGAGAGAGAGAGAGAGAGAGAGGTGAGTGAAAAATATGGGAAGATTTGGTAATTTGAGTATAAACTTGGTTACAAAATGAATCTTTATCTGAAAGGTAAATCACATGAAAAGGGAAAAAATGGAGATATTGGGCCCTTAAATTAATGTATCATGCCATTTGGGACACAAATTATGGAATGCTCTGATTATCTAGTGTATTAGGTAACTGAAATCAGTTTTGAGTGTAATTTTCAAAATAGTGTTAGTTCATTAGGGATTTTGAACTTAATATATAAGTAATTTGAAATAGAATGAATCATAAATGAAACCTCTGATGGAATGAGTATAATTGGATTATAACTTTTGAGAGCACTGAAGATACTATTTCTCAGAATGTTTTAGAAATAAGTGTTATGTGTGGATCACTACTTTTGAATCTTGATGTTTTCTCCTGAATCTTTTTTTTTTTTTTTTAAGTTATAATGATTTTTTTTCTTTCGGTAGATGGGAATATTTGTGGATTAGGTAAAAAGTTCGATATGTATCCATTTGGAATGTGTTTTGAGGAACTACCCAAAAATAAAGACTATGTAAGTTTAACAGATCTATGAATATGAAGATTTAATGAAAAAAAATTATGGCTCTTCTATGAAGATTTAAAGAAAAAAAATTATGGTTCGTCTATAGAGACTTAGTGAAAAATTAAGGATTTTAAGAGATCTTCTTTGAAGAGAAAATAAAAAAAAGATTTTATGGATAAGATTATATAAATATTTGACTACGTATGAGTCGAGTTTTGTGACACAATATAATTAGTGCGTTTTAATGATTAATATTCTAACCTTGAAGAATAGAAGTGAGTGTTTAAGTGTATAAGTGTGTCTCGGTGTGAGGGACAAGTCCTGTGTGAGGGACATGTCCTGTGTGAGGGACATGTCCTGTGTGAGGGACATGTCCTGTGTGAGGGATATGTCCTGTGTAAGGGACATGTCCTGTGTGAGGGACATGTCCTGTGTGAGGGATATGTCCTGTGTGATAGATATGTCCTGTGTAAGGGACATGTCCTGTGTAAGGGACATGTCCTGTGTAAGGGACATGTCCTGTGTGAGGGATATGTCCTGTGTGATAGATATGTCCTGTGTGAGGGACATGTTCTGTGTAAGAGATACGTCCTGTGTGAGGGACATGTCCTGTGTGAGGGATATGTCCTGTGTGATGGATATGTCCTGTGTAAGAGATATATCCTGTGTGAGAGAAATGTCCTGTGTGAGAGATATGCCCTGTGTGAGGGCTATGTTCTGTGTGAGAGATATGTCCTGTGTGAGAGAAATGTCCTGTGTGAAGGATATGTCCTGTGTGAGAGATATGTCCTGTGTGAGAGAAATCTCCTGTGTGAAGGATATGTCCTGTGTGAGAGATATGTCCTGTGTGAGGGATATGTCCTGTCTGAGAGATATATCCTGTGAGAGAGATATGTCCTGTCTGAGAGATATGTCCAGTGTGAGAGATATGTCCTGTCTGAGAGATATGTCATGTCTGAGAGATATGTCCTGTCTGAGAGATATGTCCTGTCTGAGAGATATGTCCTGTCTGAGAGATATGTCTTGTGTGAGAGATATGTCCTGTGTGAGAGATATGTCCTGTCTGAGAGATATGTCCTGTCTGAAAGATGTCCTGTCTGAGAGATATGTCCTGTCTGAGAGATATGTCCTGTCTGAGAGATATGTTCTGTCTGAGAGATATGTCCTGTCTGAGAGATATGTCCTGTCTGAAAGATATGTCCTGTCTGAGAGATATGTCCTGTCTGAGAGATATGTCCTGTCTGAGAGATATGTTCTGTCTGAGAGATATGTCCTGTCTGAGAGATATGTCCTGTGTGAGAGATATGTCCTGTCTGAGAGATATGTCCTGTGTGAGAGATATGTCCTGTCTGAGAGATATGTCCTGTCTGAGAGATATGTCCTGTATGAGAGATTTGTCCTGTCTGAGAGAAATGTCTTGTCTGAGAGATATGTCCTGTCTGAGAGATATGTCCTGTATTAGAGATATGTCCTGTCTGGGAGATATGTCCTGTGTAAAAGAGTTAATGATCCTACACAGTCAGCTGATTGACGTTTAAATATGTATTTGAGATAAATATGGTTGGTCTTAGGTGTATGAAGAGTGAAGTGGGGAGAGCTCTAGATTCAAGGATATGGAGCATATGAATAAACTTTTGAGAATATTTACCTCTAAAACATTTTATTTGTAAAAGTTTTTAGAAGATAAGAATGTTATCCTGTACTGAATAATACAGTGTGGATATTATTGTGTGGAGGACATGGATGGTAGGGGGAGTAGGTGGTGGGGGATCTTGATCCCAGGAATTGAGTAGGGGATATTACGTGAGGATGCTCTTCTTCCAAGGAACTGGAGAAGGGATGGTGTTGATCCAGGAGTTGTAAGGGAGGGAGTGGTCTTAGGGTGTAGGGAGAGGGAGGTGACGAGGATCTTGATCCTAGGAAATGGAGCTTTGTCTTGGGAGTGGAATGGATGTGGGATCTTGTTCCAAGGAATTGCAGACGCGATGGAGAGGATATATGGATGGTGTGGGTGAAGGTGTGAGCAGTCTTGATCTGAGGAATTGGAGTTGGATGGCCTTGATCCAAGAGCTGTAGCATGGTGAAACTGAGGTAGAAAGATCTGAAAGGGGATCCTGATCCGAGGTATTGGAGCATCCCTACACTCGGAGCTGGAGTCTAGGTGATGGAGTTGTGAGGGGGATCTTGATCCGAGATGTTGGAGCATGGATGATGGAGGTGTGAGGGGGATTCGAGGTGTTGGAGCATGAGTGATGGAAGGGTGAGGGGGATCCGAGGTGTTGGAGCATGGATGATGGAGGTGGTGAGGGGGATCCGAGGTGTTGGAGCATGTGTGATGGAGGGGTGAGGAGGATTCGAGGTGTTGGAGCATGAGTGATGGAGGGGTGAGGAGGATTCGAGATGTTGGAGCATGAGTGATGGAGGGGTGAGGAGGATTCGAGGTGTTGGAGCATGGATGATAGAGGGGTGACAGGGATCCGAGGTGTTGGAGCATGGGTGATGGAGAGGTGAGGGGGATCCAAGGTGTTGGAGCATGAGTGAAGGATGGGTGAGGGGGATCCAAGGTGTTGGAGCATAAGTGATAGAGGGGTGAGGGGGATCCGAGGTGCTGAAGCATGGGTAATTGAGGGGTGAGGGGATCCAAGGTGCTGGAGCATGAGTGAAGGAGGGTGAGGGGGATCCAAGGTGTTGGAGCATGGATGATGGAGGTGGTGAGGGGGATCCGAGGTGTTGAAGCATGTGTGATGGAGGGGTGAGGAGGATTTGAGGTGTTGGAGCATGGATGATAGAGGGGTGACAGGGATCCGAGGTGTTGGAGCATGGGTGATGGAGGGATGAGGGGGATCCGAGGTGTTGGAGCATGGGTAATGGAGGGGTGAGGGGGATCCGAGGTGTTGGAGCATGGGTGATGGAGGGGTGAGGGGGATCCGAGGTGTTGGAGCATGGGTAATGGAGGGGTGAGGGGGATCCGAGGTGTTGGAGCATGGGTGATGGAGGGTGAGGGGATCCGAGGTGTTGGAGCATGGGTTATGGAGGGGTGAGGGGATCCGAGGTGTTGGAGCATGGGTGATGGAGGGGTGAGGGGGATCCGAGGTGTTGGAGCATGGGTAATGGAGGGTGAGGGGATCCAAGGTGTTGGAGCATGTGTGATGGAGGGATGAGGGGGATCCGAGGTGTTGGAGCATGAGTGAAGGAGGGTGAAAGGGATCCAAGGTGTTGGAGCATGAGTGATGGAGGGATGAGGGGGATCCGAGGTGTTGGAGCATGAGTGAAGGAGGGGTGAGGGGATCCGAGGTGTTGGAGCATGGATGATGGAGGGGTGAGGGGATCCGAGGTGTTGGAGCATGGGTAATGGAGGGGTGAGGGGATCCGAGGTGTTGGAGCATGGGTGATGGAGGGTGAGGGGGATCCGAGGTGTTGGAGCATGGGTAATGGAGGGGTGAGGGAGATCCAAAGTGTTAGAGCATGGATATTGGAGGGGTGAGAGGGATCCGAGGTGTTGGAGCATGGGTGATGGAGGGGTGAGGGGGATCCGAGGTGTTGGAGCATGAGTGAAGGAGGGGTGAGGGGATCCGAGGTGTTGGAGCATTGGTGATGGAGGGGTGAGGGGGATCCGAGGTGTTGGAGCATGGGTGATGGAGGGGTGAGGGGGATCCGAGGTGTTGGAGCATGGATGATGGATGGGTGATGGAGGGGTGATGGAGGGGTGATGGAGGGGTGATGGAGGGGTGAGGTTGACGTAGTCTCTCTGGCATATTTCTTTGCCTCACACTTATTGTCTCCTTCAAATGTTAGAAAAAATTAATTATTGCTTCTGTAAGTTTGGTTTTCCATGTTTCTGGTCCTCCATGTTTTTGGTCCTCCATGTTTCTGGTTTTCCATGTTTCTGGTTCTCCATATTTCTTATCCTCCATGTTTCTGGTCCTCCATGTTTCTGGTCCTCAATGTTTCTGGTCTTCCATGTTTCTGGTCCTCCATGTTTCTGGTTTTCCGTGTTTCTGGTCCTCCATGTTTCTGGTCCTCCATGTTTCTGGTCCTCCATGTTTCTGGTTCTCCATGTTTCTGGTCCTCCATGTTTCTGGTCCTCCATGTTTCTGGTCTTCTATGTTTCTGGTCCTCCATGTTTCAGGTTCTCCGTGTTTCTGGTCCTCCATGTTTCTGGTCCTCCATGTTTCTGGTCCTCCATGTTTCTGGTCCTCCATGTTTCTGGTCCTCCATGTTTCTGGTCCCCCATATTTCTGGTCCTCCATGTTTCTGGTCCTCCATGTTTCTGGTCCTCCATGTTTCTGGTTCTCCATGTTTCTGGTCCTCCATGTTTCTGGTCCTCGATGTTTCTGTTCCTCCATGTTTCTGTTCCTCCATGTGTCTGGTTCTCCATGTTTCTGGTCCTCCATGTTTCTGATTCTCCATGTTTCTAGTTCTCCATGTTTCTGGTCCTCTATGTTTCTGGTTCTCCATGTTTCTGTTCCTCTATGTTTCTGGTCCTCCATGTTTCTGGTTCTCCATGTTTCTGGTCCTCTATGTTTCTGGTCCTCCATGTTTCTGGTCCTCCATGTTTCTAGTTCTCCATGTTTCTGGTCCTCCAATTTTCTGGTTCTCCATGTTTCTGGTCCTCCATTTTTCTGGTTCTCCATGTTTCTGGTTCTCCATGTTTCTGGTTCTCCATGTTTCTGGCCCTCCATGTTTCTGGTTCTCCACATTTCTGGTCCTCCATGTTTCTAGTTCTCCATGTTTCTGGTCCTCCATGTTTCTGGTTCTCCATGTTTCTGGTCCTCCATGTTTCTGGTCCTCCATGTTTCTGGTCTTCCATGTTTCTGGTCCTCCATGTTTCTGGTTCTCCGTGTTTCTGGTCCTCCATGTTTCTGGTCCTCCATGTTTCTGGTCTTCCATGTTTCTGATCCTCCATGTTTCTGGTCCTCCATGTTTCTGGTCTTCCATGTTTCTGGTCCTCCATGTTTCTGGCCCTCCATGTTTCTTGTCCTCCACATTTCTGGTCCTCCATGTTTCTAGTTCTCCATGTTTCTGGTCCTCCATGTTTCTAGTTCTCCATGTTTCTGGTCCTCCATGTTTCTGGTCCTCCATGTTTCTGGTCTTCCATATTTCTGGTTCTCCATGTTTCTGGTTCTCCGTGTTTCTGGTCCTCCATGTTTCTGGTCCTCTTTGTTTCTGGTCCTCTATGTTTCTGGTCCTCGATGTTTCTGGTTCTCCATGTTTCTGGTCCTCCATGTTTTTGGTTCTCCATGTTTCTGGTTCTCCATGTTTCTGGCCCTCCATGTTTCTGGTCCTCTATGTTTCTGGCCCTCCATGTTTCTGGGCCTCCATGTTTCTGGGCCTCCATGTTTCTGGTCCTCCACATTTCTGGTCATCCACATTTCTGGTCCTCCATGGGTCTCCATATTGTCCCGGTCAATCTCTTCGTGGTACAAGTCACCTAGTAGTAGGAGTCTTGCTGTTTCTCGAGTTCTGTGTGTCCGTCTGTAAGAGATGTTTCAGTGTCTAGTTATAATGACTAGTATATTCCTCCCATAGCCTACTGTTTCCTGGTGGCGGTAGTGGCGTGAAACCATTATTTCACAGTTTCTTTAAAAAAACAGCAAAAGAAGACCAACTATACACAGTTTTACACGTGAAATGGTCAAATTTCCACCTGCACTCTTGAATTTCACTGCTTGCCATCCTAGAATTAGGATGCAACTTTTCTGGACGTATGAAGCTTTGTCACTGAGAGTTTTGGTATGTGATCTGTAGATCACATTCCCAGCCAGATGGAACGGCTGGGATAACTTCCAAAAATCTCAGTGGCAAAGCTTCATACACGTGTCATAGCAAACGTGACCATGAAAGTTGTTCCAAGAATCTGGTCGTCGTTATCATATATAAGGCGCTGACAGTCGATTTGACGAGGCGTTCTCGAGTTATGGGGAGAAAATCGAAAAGTATGAGGAAGAAAAATAAGAAAAGATGATAACAAAATATTCAGGCAATTTCTTGAAAGGGATACCTAAAATTTTAATAACATTTGTATTGAATATAAGAACAAGTAATGCACAGCCTTTACACTAGATGATGTTTCGTACTGGATAAAGTTTTAACATGATCATTGATAAAACTGATTAAGTTCAAGCTTGATTAAATTGAAAAGTTAAGTGAGTCGTCAAAACTGAAGACTTTGCTCTGTATTGTTATTATTTATACCCACTTGTCAACGAGCCGATCGCTCCAAAATCTGTATTCCTGAATTTTAGAAGTTAAATATTAACTATTCATATAAAAGTAAGAAAAATACTTCCGTACTTTAAATATAAGTAAATCTATATTTTTAACTACGTAAAAATAACTACATTCCACGTTATAAATTAATATGTTAAGATATTTAAGATATATTTAATATGTAATCAAAACTTTTTAAAATAAATAATTCCAATAGGCATAATTTAAAAAGTTTCTAGTCTTTTGGCTTAAGTAAAACCTATCAGTAAAATTATGTTGGGTCAGACGACAGGTGTTGTGAGTTTAGTGTTAATGGCCCAAGTTTCCTCCCAACCCTCAGACCACCAGACCCCCAGACCACCAGACCCCCAGACCACCAGACCCCCAGACCCCCAGACCCCCAGACCACCAGACCCCCAGACCACCAGACCCCCAGACCACCAGACCCCAGACCACCAGACCCCCAGACCACCAGACCCCCAGACCACCAGACCCCCAGACCACCAGACCCCCAGACCACCAGACCCCCAGACCACCAGACCACCAGACCCCCAGACCACTATACTCCAAGACCCCCATACCAAAAGACCACCAGGCTACCAGATCCCTAGAACACCAGACCCCATGACCCCACACCAAAATACCTCCAGGCCCCTAGAACACCAGACCCCATGACCCCAGACCAAAAGACTACCAGACCCCAAGTCAACCAGACCCCCATACCACCAGACCCCCAGACCACCAGACTCCAAGACCCCCATACCAAAAGACCACCATACCACTAGGCCACCAGACCCCATGACCCCAGACCAAAATACCTCCAGGCCCCTAGAACACCAGACCCCATGACCCCAGACCAAAAGACTACCAGACCCCAAGGCAACCAGACCCCCATACCACCAGATCCCCCAGACCACCAGACCCAAAACCCCAAGACCACCAGGCCACCAGACTCCCAGACCTCCACACCCCAGACCACCTGACACCCAGACCATCAGACCCCAAGACCACCTGACCCCCAGATCCCAGACCACCAGACCCCCAGACCCCAGATCACCAGACCCCCAGAACACCAGATCACCAGACCCCCAGATCCCAGACCTCAGACCACCAGACCACCAGGCCACCAGACCACCACACCCCAGAGCACCTGAGCCCCAGACCATCAGATCCCAAGACCACCTGACCCCCAGATCCCAGACCCTAAGACCCCACACAATAATCAGTTAAATTGGTTAGGTTTGGTTAGGTAGAGTCAACAACCCTACTCCTCTCTCTCGCAGCTGGCCTTGGCCCTCTGGGCCACCATTAACACACTGCTTGTGTAGAAGAACCCAAATAAAGTAAGAAGCCTCCGAAGCTACCACCGCTACCAGACATACACACAAAATACCCTTTGATACTGGCGGCAGCGTTGGTCGCAGTGTTTGCCCGGAGAGAGGAAGGAAGGAAGCATGAAGATGTTGTCTACTTCATCGCCTCGTACACGCAGCATCAGTCCCTCTACGAGTTATCCTGATGTTCTGTCTGCAAGTCTCAGCATCCAGACACAGGTACAAGCAAGATCCATGCCGAAATTTTCCGCATTTCTTCAAGAAATCTTAGAGGTGTCCCCTGGTGACTCCACTCCACAGCGTTCCACGCTGTGTTCAAGTCACTCAGCGTCACCTGTACGTTTCTGCTGTTGTGTTCAGCTAAGCACGGCTATTTTCAGGAAGTCAGAGGTGAGTTTTGGTGGTGTTTTGCATCCAATGTGATCGAATCCATCCTGGACTCCACTTGTGTTGTGTGAGGAGGGGAGGCGCGGCAGTCGTTGCTGCACCATACGCACCTCACCTCATCCCATTCACCACCTTGACTTGAATGATCCAAGTATTTTCCAGATGGTGACCCGAACACCACCTCGTGCTGCTACCACCATACACCAGTCAACGTTACTCACTCCCTCTCTGCAGTTTTCTCTGTGAATTCCTTGCCAGAGGTCACTCGAAGCCACATGTGGATCTCAGAGCCGTGTGGATCTACAAACCACGTGTGGATAAGGCCACGTGGAGCGAGCCACATGGGTTATCAAGCCAGATGTCCAAAGCTACGTGTTGTTTGTCTGTCCGACATCACCCCTGATGTCACCATGCTGCTCGACGTCACTCCAGGACGCTGCCTAACGTCACTTCGCGACGTCACCCCAGGATGTCTGTCTGACGTCACCTCCGACGTCACCATGCTGCCTGACGCTACCTTGAGACGTCACTGCTGCCTGGCATCACCCCTGACGTCCCCCACGACGTCTGCCCTGACGTCACATCGCAATGTCACCCCACGACATCAATCACGACGTCACGCCTGACATCACATGATGTCACATCTACAGTGTTAGTTTCATAGTGAGCAATTTGTATTCAGTATTGTCCAGAACGATATTTTGAGGTGAAAGGTTGGTGATTTTCTTAGCCAAACACTTTTTAAACTTATAATAAATATTCACTGAGCAAACTATTGATTACTGAATGATATAAATACTTCTGCTTAGCTGTCATGATCTGTATTATAATGATAAAGTAATGAATAAATTTTATGTTTATCTTCTAATTGTTTGTTGTTTTCTTCTTTCAGATGCATCGTACTTGTGTGACCAGTGCAGACAACTTCTGCTACACTTGTGCTGAGGTGACCTTTGTATGGTTAGAAAGATTGGTGACCAGGGTAAGAACTGGGCTCCACACATATGCTGCAACAATGGTGCTACTAACCTTCGCCAATGGTTGAACAGGAAGAGGAAAGGAATGTCTTTCGCTGTGCCAATGACATGGTGGGAGCCAACAGACCATACCAACAATTGTTATTCCTTCATGGTACCTCCAGTACAAAAGGGCTTGTCAAAGAAAAAAAAGGGGTCCATTGAATATCCAAACATTCTATCAGCTATTCGCCCAGTTCCACATGGAGAAGGTCTACCAGTTCCTGATGCACCAACTTCGGTATCCTTTGAGTCAGATGAAGAAAGTGGTGAGGAGGAAGAAGAGAAGGATGACAGTGCTGGATTACACAGTGACCGAGACTTTGATGAAGCACACTCCTCTAGGTCACATCTCATAACAAAAGGAGAACTCCATAACCTTGTCAGGGATCTGCAACTACCCAACAATAAGTCAGAGCTGCTAGGCTCTCGCCTTCAACAGTGGAATCTCCTAGCAGGGCAAATAGGGCACTAGAATGCTTGCAGACTATTGCTTGACATTAGCAATAGATGATTCTTCAGCTTACTATAAGCGTCAAGCAAAAAGGCAGAGAGTAGGTACGGATTAGAGTTTAAAACATACTGACACGTTTTGCACATTATAATAAAATCAAATATTACATATCTCGTATCTTTAAACCTATAGCCAATAAGCATTTTTCAAGGTGATATTTGGATTCAGGACATGAAAATACATAAGAATTAACTAATCTCATTTAAGAAGCATACAACTTTTCAAAAGTTGTTGACCAGTGAAGCAATGGTATTCCCATATAGTATGTGATTGATGTTAGCTAGGTTTGTATACCTTGTATATGTACTTGTAGAAATAAATATTATTATTATTATTTTCATTATTATTAATTCATATGAGAGTGATTCCTCTGTTAGCACTTTCGTGGCCCCTACTAGCACTCCCGCTGCCCCTGATACCACTCCCATCGCCCCTGCTAGCACTCCCGCGGCCCCTGACACCACTCACATGGTCCTTCTTCAGTAAAGGAAAAATAAACACATAAGCAGTATAATGTGATCCTTTATTGACAACGTTTCGCCCACGCAGTGGGCTTTATCGAGTCACAGACAGATCTACCTGGAAAATGAGCAACATGGAGATATATATAGGGTACAGTCAGGTGGAGAATGCTGGGTCAGGTGGAGAAAAAGCCCACTGATAAAGCCCACTGCGTGGGCGAAACGTTGTCAATAAAGGATCACATTATACTGCTTATGTGTTTATTTTTCCATTGTGTCGGTATTTTATACCATTTATTTCCATCTTCTTCAGTAAAGCTTTTAAGGCTGTTGATCACGATAAAGAATTCGATATTGTCTATTTAGACTTTAGTAAGGCTTTTGATAGAGTACCGCACCAGAGACTGTTAAAGAAAGTGGCAGCTCATGGAATTGGGGGAAAAGTGCTGTCATGGATCGAGTCATGGCTCACCAATAGGAAGCAGAGAGTGTGCATAAATGGGGTTAAATCCGAATGGGGACTTGTAACAAGTGGTGTTCCACAGGGATCAGTCTTAGGCCCGTTGTTATTTATAATATATATCAATGACCTTGACGAGGGAATTACTAGTGAGATGAGCAAATTCGCCGACGACACGAAGATAGGTAGGATAATTGATTCAAACATAGATGTTATAGAACTTAAGGAAGATTTAGACAAACTTAATTCGTGGTCAGAAAAGTGGCAGATGCAGTTCAATGTAGATAAATGCAAGGTTCTGAAGCTCGGGAGTGTCCATAACCCAAGCACTTATAAGTTAAATAACGTAATAATATTGGTAGAATTACCGACAATATGTTAAGTAAAAGGACACAAATGCAACTAATGTGACATTTTATTGTGGCAACGTTTCGCTCTCCAGGAGCTTTTCAAGCCGTTACAACGATATATGGACACAGATGGTATATATACTCTCCAAGTGAGGTGTAATACACCTCACTTGGAAGATATATACCATCTGTGTCCATATCGTTTGTAACGGCTTAAAGCTCCTGGAAGCGAAACGTTGCCACAATAAATGTCACATTAGTTGCATTGTGTCCTTTACTTAACAAGTTAAATAACGTAGAACTTAGCCATACAGATTGCGAGAAGGACTTGGGGGTGATGGTAAGCAGCAACCTTAAACCAAGACAGCAATGCCTAAGCGTACGTAATAAGGCAAATAGATTACTGGGATTTATTTCAAGAAGTGTTAGCAACAGAAGTCCAGAGGTTATATTACAGCTTTATACATCATTAGTAAGGCCTCACCTAGATTACGCAGCTCAGTTCAGGTCTCCATATTACAGAATGGACATAAATTCGTTAGAAAACATTCAGCGTAGAATGACTAAATTAATACATAGCATTAGAAATCTTCCTTACGAAGAAAGATTGAAGACCCTTAAATTACATTCACTTGTAAGACGTAGAATGAGGGGAGACATGATCGAGGTATACAAGTGGAAAATGGGTATTAACAAAGGGGATATAAATAAGGTCTTGAGGTTATCTCTCCAAGAGAGAACCCGCAATAATGGATTCAAGTTAGATAAGTTTAGATTTAGAAAGGATATAGGAAAGTATTGGTTTGGAAATAGGGTAGTTGATGAGTGGAACAGTCTGCCTAGTAGGGTTATTGAAGCAAGGACCTTGGGTAGTTTTAAATTTAGGTTGGATAAATTCATGAGTGAGAGGGGTTGGATTTGAGTGGGAATTGCACATGAGTAAATAAAATTATCAAAGCTTATTTCTTGGGTAGCATTGAAAATTAGGTTGAACAAATATTCTGTTAGTGGGATGGATTGTGAAGGACCTGCCTAGTATGGGCCAACAGGCCTGCTGCAGTATTCCTCCTTTCTTATGTTCTTATGTTCCTTGCTAGCCCTTCCGCGGCCCCTGCTAGCACTTCCGCGGCCCATGCTACCTCTCCCGTGGCCCCTGCTAGCCGTCCCGCAGCCCCTGCTAGCACTCCCGCTGCCCATACAACAACTCCCGTGGCCCCTGCTATCACTCCCGTAGCCCCTGCTGACACTCCAGTGACCCCTGTTACCACTCCCGTGGTCCATGCTACCACTTCCGTGACCCCTATTACCACTTCTGTGGCCCTTGCTACCACTCCCGTGACCCCTGATGGCACTCCCGTCGCCCCTGCTATCACTCCTGTGGCCTCTGCTACCACTCCCGTGACACCTGCTACCACTCCCGTGACCCATGCTACCACTCCAGTGGCCCCTGCTAGCACTACAGTGGCCCCTGATAGCACTCCCGCCGCCCCTGCTATCACTCCCGCCGCCCCTGCTATCACTCCCGCCGCCCCTGCTATCACTCCCGCCGCGCTGCTATCACTCCTGCGGAGTGCCAGAAGCCAGGATTGCTCACACTCCATACAAGGCAATTATCCTTCATCCTGAGGACTACGATAGTAAGTAAGTTTATTCAGGTATACACAAATACAGTTACATAGATTATCATACATAGCAGCATATGTGTAGAGAACCTAGGATAACCCAAAAAAGTCAGTGACTTATTTCCATTGAGCTCCATTCTTTACGATTTGCAGCGTCTGCGAAATCGCGACCCCTTCCTTGTATGGCCCATGCAGAGGCTGGTGGTATTATGAGGGAGTTTGCAGTGTGTACCTGGAGTTTAGCCAAGAAAACGAAATTCCATTGTATTCGGTACAATCAACCAGTATGACGAACAATCACCAAACAGTCTGCATTAGACGATGCCAGTGACAGCTGTTGGAACTGGGTGGGTAATAAAGAGCAAACACGAAGTTAATATAGCGGCGTAGAAAAACAGAAATTGTGCGCTGTTCTTTTGGACGAGTGAACTGTTATTGACGAAGACACAGATGAATAAGACACATTTACAACAGCTGTGCCTAATTTCTGTACTTTTTCATCTACTTGTCTGTTTTTATGCAATATCATAATACATGGAGAAAAACGCCTCACCTTAATTAACATGTGAAGAAAAAGATATTTTTGTTGGAAACTCACAAATTATATATATGAATAAAGATCCCAATAGCTGTAATAAGAAAGCAAGACAGAGGGTGTGATTTCCTGGGGCAGGTATTGGTGCAGTTAACAGGTTATTTATCAAGTTATTTGACCAACCTCGTTATATCTGTCAGTGCTGGAGGCAATGATGCTGGGAAATGTAAGAGTTGTTGGCCAAGTATACGATAGCCATGGATCTAATTAAGTCAAAAGAAGTAATTCAAATGTGTTATGCATACAGCAGGAGAACAAGAAATAAGAACATAAGAATGGAGGAACACTGCAGAAGGCCTACTGGCCCATACAAGGCAGGTCCTTATCAAAACCACCACTACCTAAGAATTCACTCCTGCACCCACGACACCAATCAAACCCAGCCCCTCCCATTCATATATTTGTCCAATCTCTTTTTAAAGCCACCCAAGGTCCTAGCCTCTATCACCCTAATCGGAAGATTGTTCCACGCATCTACAACTCTGTTCGAAAACCAGTACTTGCCTATGTCCTTTCTAAATCTAAATTTATCCAATTTAAATCCGTTATTTCTGGTTCTTACTTGGTTCGATATCCTCAGTATTTTATTAATACCTCCCTTGTTTATGCCCATCATCCACTTGTACACCTCGATGATATCTCCCCTCATTCTACGTCTCTCCAGAGAGTGGAGATTCAACGCTCTAAGTCTATCTTCATACGGGAGATTTCTTATACTGTAAATCATTTTAGTCATTCTTCTTTGTATGTTCTCCAATGAATCTATATCCATCCTGTAGTAAAGAGACCAAAACTGAGCTGCATAATCCAAATGAGGTCTCACTAGTGATGTATAGAGCTGTAAAATAACTTTCAATTATAGAGAGAAGTCAAGAAAGGAATAAGAGATGTCAAAAGACAATGTGAAATTATAGCAGCAAGAGAATCATATATCATCCAAAACGATTTCTTTTATATATATACAGGAATAATATAAGGAGAAAAGAAAGGCCAAACTTACATGCACGTAACTCAGGTCAGCTCACTGTAAGTGACTAAGAAATGTGACCCTTTCTCACACTTACTTCCTCTCTGTCTTTACAACAAGGTACATATGAAATCTGAGATAGCAATAAGTATAAAGGTCAGGTCGAAAATAAATTAAGCAAGACCAAAGTTACTAGTGACATGGTACTCCGACACCTTGATAGAGTGAAACCAAACAAGTCACGAGGCTCTGACGGCTTCTAATGAAATGAAAGAGGAGCTCAGCTAACCAATAGCTCGCTCTTCAACAGACCATTACAAATAGGAATTGCACTAGGTAAGTGGAAGGGGCAAATTGTGATACCTATTTACAAAGCGAGAAATAGGACCTTAGTCTCAATCATTCTAACCTCAGCTGTGAGAAAGATGATGGAATCAGTGATTCCTGATGCAATTTCGAAACCCCTTCAAAAGATAAAATTTGATCAATGAATCTCGGCACTATTTTACGAATTTATTAATCTTTTTTGCTGACATATTGTTTCTACAGGAGAACAACATGTGGACGACGGGAAGGAGGGCATGGTGCGTCAGTCGTGGAGTGAGGAAATGGATCAGGTGGACAGGCAGAAGGAGGAGGAGGGTAAGGTGTCGTCTGAGGCATCGGTGGTGCATAGTACCGCGTCTGTTGACGAACATCAGGGTTTGCCTGGGGAGGAGGCAGAGATCTTGCAGGATTTGAGAGAGTTCATACAGGGAGATCCCTTATCGATGGAAGAAGTCTCTGCACTGGTGCAGGATGGGGCACAGAATGATTTTCATGTGAATGTTGTTGAGAAAGACATGTGTGGGGAAGAGAATAATGTTCATGTATCTGTGGTGGTGGCAGAGGTTCATAGGGAAGAAGAAATGGAGTTGATTGAAGAGAAAGGTGCATCCAGGAAAAGGCCGGGAGAGGAGTCTGAGGATGACTTGTTGACGGCGGCGCAAAGGCCTGGGAAAAAGGTGTGGGCAGATGTGGTTCAGGGGAAAGGGGCAAAATCGAAAGGTCATGGTGCTGCTGGGGTAGTGAAGGAGGATGAGAGGGGTAGGAGGGGAAAGGATGGGGAGGGGAATATGAAATTGGAGAAGAGAGTACTGAAGCAGAAGGGCAAACCACAGTCTTATATTTCAGGTGTGTAACAATAAACGTGAATGGCCTCAGGAATGAGGTAAAACGCAAATGGGTGGAGGTTACTTTGAAAAGGTGGAAAGTTGATGTCGTCTTTATACAGGAGCATAATTATAGGAAGGGTAATGAGATTGTGGTGAAGGGGTATAGGATTTTTGCGTGTGATGCCAGGGCATTTAAAGGGGGTGTGTTGGTAGGAATCAGTGAGTCAAGCCCATTCACCTTGGAGTCTTGGGAGGACGTGGGAGGTAGAGTAGTTAGAGTGAACGGGGATTGGTGTGGGGTGCAGGTGAGCTTCTTGGGTGTGTATATGCCAGCCATAGGAAATAGGAGTATAAAGGATGATTTTGTTAATAATGAATTGGCGTATGCTGTCCGAGGTTTGCCTCAGGTGTCTATAATTGCTGGTGATTGGAATTGTGTGATTAGGATAAGGGACGTGGAACCACGGGGAGGGGGTGTGTGTTGGGGTCTTTGAGGGAGTGTTGGGGGCAGTGGGTGTGGTAGATGTGGTGGGGGGACGTGGAGAGTTGGTGGAATACACATTTGTGAGGAATGCTTATGCGGCACGATTGGACAGAATATATGTGACGAGGGCGGTGGAAGTTCGGAGGGTAGAATGTGTAGATGTGGGTTTTTCGGACCATAGGGGTGTGTTGTTTGAAGGGGGGTGGGATGGGGTGGTGAGTGTGTATAAGAGTTATTGGAAATTGAATACGAGATTGTTGGAGAGGGAAGGGGGGGTAGAGATGTTCGAAGAATGGTGGAGGGGGGTGTGGAAGGGGGGGGTGGGGGTGACGAATGGGGTTGTCAGGTGGTGGATGGGGAAGGGGAAAAAGGAAATTCGGAAGTTTTATGGGTGGGTCGGTAGGGAAGAGAGCAGGAGTAGGTTTGGGTATCAGAAATATTTAGAGGGGTTGTTGCGTGATTGTCAGGTTAGGGATTGGGGGGAGAGGAGTAAGGAAGAGGTGGTGGATTTGAGGGGTAGGTTACGGGAATTACAAGAGGAACGTTTTCATGCTTTAAGGGTTAGGAGTGGTATGGAGGAGGTATTATGGGGAAATAAGGCTTCGAAGGTGGTTTTACGGAATTTCCAGAAACGCAGGAGGGGATGTTAATTTCGTCTCTAAAGGTAGAAGGGGGGGTGGCTGGGTATCAGGAAGGGAGGGTTTTGCGAACGACGGAGGGTATGGGGGGGTACGCGGAAGGATGGTTCCGTGTTCAATATGAGAAGGGGAAGGTTAATCAGGTGGATAGAGATGGGTTGTTGAGGGGAATAGGGAGATTATTGAGTGTGGAGGAGGGACGAGAGTGTGGGGCTGAGATTTTGGAGGGGGAGGTATGGGAGGCGGTGAAGGGATTGAGGTTAGGGAAGTCACCTGGGATAGACGGGTTGCCGGGGGATCTGTATGTCACTCATTGGGAGGCTTTAAAAGGGGTTCTAGTGAGGTTGTTCAATGGGTTGAGGGAGGAGGGTTTTATGGGGGAATCTATGAGGACTGGGGTGGTAGTATTGGTGGCGAAGGGTGATTCACCTGAGGGCCTCAGTGATTATAGGGGTTTGGCTATGTTGACGGCGGATTACAAGATTTTCGCAAAGATATTGGCAAATAGGATCAAGAGGGGTTTAGGGGGTGTTTTGCATGGGGTCAATTTGGGGTGCCTGGAAGGAGTATTCGTACGGGGCATCGGAGCATTAAGCAGTTTATTGAAGATAGCGAAGAGGGGGGGGTGCTAGGATTGGATTGGCAGAGGGCATATGACAGGGTTGATAGGGAAATGTTATTCAAAATTTTGGAGAGACAAGGTTTTGGGGTAGGGGTGGTAAGGTGGGTTGAAACATTGTATGCGGGTGCGTTAATACGGGTGCAGATTAATGGGAATGTGGGAAGGGCGGTGGAAATGAGGAAGGGTCTGCGACAGGGATGTCCTCTGTCGCAGATCCTTTTTGCACTTTTACAGGATCCTTTTTATAGATTAGTGGAAAAGGGGTTGAGTACAGGGTCTGATGGGATGGAGGAGGTAGGGGGTATAATTGGCTATGTTGATGATACAACGGTGTTAGTCAGGAAGGAGTGGCAATTGAGTGTGTTGAATGGGTTGGTAGAAAGGTTTGGGAGGGGGACAGGGATGAGGGTTAATAGGGAGAAGTCCAATTTATTGGAGGTTGGCAGTTGGTCTGGGGGAACGTTGGGGTCGAGGAGGGGTTGGAATTGTGTGGAGACGATTAAAATATGTGGTATTGTTTTTAGTGCAGAAGCGATGGTGGCGAGGGGGGTGAATTCAAGGATGGTAGTGGACGAGGCGATTGGGAGGATGAGGGGTTGGGGAGTCGGTGAGGTGACATTAATGCAAAGGGTGATAGTCATTAATGCATTGGTGTATAGCAAATTATGGTTTAGGGCGGTGGTATATCCCCTCTTGGAGGTGGATGTGCAACGTTTGTTGAGTAACGTTTTGAAATTTATATGGGGGAATGGGAGACATTGGCTGAGTAGGGAGGTCGTGGAAACAAAGACGAGGTGGGGAGGGTTAGGGTTGATACCATTGAGGTGTAGGTTGAGAAGTGTTTTCGTGAGGCATGAGTATCTGATGAGGGGAGGGGAAGGGGGACGAAGAGTGGGGTTAGTAATGAAGGAGGTGCGTAGGTGGTGGGAAAGGAAGGAAGTTTTGTTATGTGAGAATATTTTAAGGGGGTTATTGGTGATGAAAGAGCCAGGGACGAGTAAGGTGAGTAGGTTGGATAGGTTGGGAATGGTGGGGAGGGTGGTGCAGGGGAGTGGGGTTTATCCTCTGTATGATTGGCAGGGAATATGGAGGTGGTTTCACAAGTTAAAGTTGCATCCTAGGGTGAGGGAGATAGGGTATAGGTTTTTGCAGGGGTTTTTGGCTTCTAAAGCACAATTATATATCATGGGGTTGATAAGTGAGGGGGTTTGTAGTAGATGTGGCGAAGTGGAAACGGCATATCATGTCGTTTATTTTTGTGGAGGATTGCAGGAGGTGAGAGAATGGTTTGGGGGTGTTACGACAGGTGGGGGAAAGGAAGTTTCAGTTCTGAGGGCGCTGAGTTTGGATTTGGGGCAGTTTTCGGACAGCATACGCAGGGGTTTGTCTTATTTGATATTAGATTATGTATATATTTCTTGGAGGTGTAGGGACGAGGAGGGGAGGGCTCGTATTGGGGCATTAGGAGCAGCTTTTTATAGGACTAAGTGTAGGAATAGGGTTTTATATGGTAGGGCGTGGGAAGAGGCTTTTTCGCAGGCTTATCGAGGGATGACAGTGTATGGGTTAAGGGGAGTGGGGATGGAAAGGATTAGCATGGGTAGGGGGAGGGATGGGTCAGGGGCGGTGCTCGAGGATAGGTGAGGTAGAGGGGAGCATGTAGATAGTGGGGTAGGGGGGGTTTTCAGGGGGTAGGCAGTTAGGTTGGGTGTGTGTATATCAGTGGGGAAGAGGCTGGGGTGGTTTCTGCTTCAGTACTTTTCTGAGTAGGTGCTTCCAGTCTGTTAGGCAGGAACGTAGAATGGATCAAAGGTGGATTCATTGGTTGCGTAAGTTAAGGTATGTGAGTTATTATTGGGCTTAAAGAGGTGTGGTGATTTGACATTGTGTGAGGGGGTTTAAGACCTCTGGGGTACCCAGAAGAATGGTGGGAGATTAGAGTGCCATAAGTTTTTCGTTGGTTACAGAAATCCTGGTGGGATTGATTACTGTTTTTGTGCTGAAAAATTGATTGTCATCTTTTATTTATGGCCTTATGTGTACGGTCGTTATTGAAAGGTGTTAGTGGATTGTGTTACCTGAGTCTTGCTATGTAATGCAGAATGTTTTATATGAAATTTTTTTTTTTTTGAACGTGTAGTGTGTGTGTGTGGATCATAATATATTTAGTTGTGTACGGGGTTGTTTTTCAAGGGGGGGGGAGTGTTGGGTTATTTTGGTTGTATTATGGAAGTGTTTAGCTCTTCATGTTCATCCTTTGAAAAATTATATGTATGTGTATATAGGTATCGTGTGCAATGTAAGTTGCAATTCTTGGCCTTCTGTGAAAGGTCGTTCAAGAAATGTGTTCTTTGGTTTCTGTTACCTGTAGTTGCAGAGTATATATAAAGAAATTTTTGTCAGGGTTTGTGTGTGTGGGTCAATACTCCATATTTAGTTGTATATGGGATTGTTTTCCAAGGGGGGGGGGTGCTTGATTGTATATTGGAAGTGTTAAGCTTTTAATGTTTATCCTTTGGGACATTATACTTTTGTGTATATGGATGCATGGTGAAGTATATTTTTAAGGGGATGAGGATGGAAAGGTTGTTATCAAGTATATTGTGTTTAATGTAATCAAGCATGGGAGTATATATATTATTACATATACGTTTTATGTGTTATATGTCTCAAGTTTGTCATATTACGTGTGTTTGTTGCATTGGGGTAGCATGTTTTGTCTTATGACCTTAAACTTAAGTGATTGCACATTGGTGGAATGGTGATGTTATTGGAAGAGCTTGTAGTTGTTTAGGTGAGTCTAGCAGTGTATACATAGAATTACAGGTTGGTTTTTGTATATAATAGTCTGTTCTGGCGAATGACAGGAATCTTGTTGTGTTTGGTAATATTTTTATGGTAAGGTGATTTTGGTGTAGGGAAGTTACAAGATGCAGTTTTTGGCTTAGATGCAGGCTATTATGTACAAGGTAATATATATGTCATGTTTTGTATTTTGTAGTTTCAATAAAATATAAAAAAAAAAAAAAAAAAAAAAAAAAACTCGTCATAAATGGTGTTCTTCAAGGGTCAGTATTGGAATTCTTGTCGTTCACAGTCTACATAAACGACATAGATGAGGAGATAACGATGTGAGTAGGTCTGCCGATGACGCTAAAGCTGACCATCAAATAATTCCTGAGGACACTGGTAAGCCACAGGATGACTTGGTTAAGCTAATGTTTTAGTTAGGGAAGTGGCAGAAGCCATGCCATGCACTGACAGGTAGTATTCTAAGCATAAGGAAAAAAAACAACTGTTGCATTTAAAAACTAAATAATTTAGATCTTAGGCAAACAGTCCTTAAATGTTCTGTTATTTATTCATATTAATATGAATAAATAACAGAAATCTCAATATTATACTCTAACCATATATATATATATATATTTTTTTTTTCAACAAGTCGGCCGTCTTCCACCGAGGCAGGGTGACTCAAAAAGAAAGAAAATCCCCAAAAAGAAAATACTTTCATCATCATTCAACACTTTCACCTCACTTATACATAATCACTGTCTTTGCAGAGGCGCTCAGATACTACAGCTGAGAATAAGTCCCTCCCAAATGTCACTATCCCACACCCCTCCTTTAAAGTGCAGGCATTGTACTTCCCATTTCCAGGACTCAAGTCCAACTAAATTAATTAACTGGTTTCCCTGAATCCCTTCACAAAATATTACCCTGCTCACACTCCAACAGCTCGTCAGTTCCCAAAAACCATTCGTCTCCATTCACTCCTATCTAACACGCTCACACATGTTTGCTGGAAGTCCAAGCACCTCGCCCACAAAACCTCCTTTACCCCCTCTCTCCAACGTTTTCGAGGACAACCCCTACCCCGCCTTCCTTCCCCTACAGATTTATACGCTCTCCAAGTCATTCTACTTTGATCCATTCTCTCTAAATGACCAAACCACCTCAACAACCCCTCTTCAGCCCACTGACAAATACTTTTAGTAACACCACACCTTCTCCTAATTTCCACACTCCGAATTTTCTTCATAATATTTACACCACACATTGCCCTTAGACAGGACATCTCCACTGCCTCCAGCCGCCTCCTCGCTGCAGCATTTGCAACCCATGTTTCACAACCATATGAGTGTTGGTACCACTATACTTTCGTACATTCCCTTCTTTGGCTCCATGGATAACGTTTTTTGTCTCCACAGATACCTCAACGCACCACTCACCTTTTTTCCTTCATCAATTCTATGATTAACCTCATCCTTCATAAACCCATCCACTGACAAGTCAACTCCCAAATATCTAAAAACATTTACTTTTTCCATAATCCCTCTCTCCAATTTGATACCCAATTTTTCTTTATTTAAATCGTTTGATACCCTCATCATCTTACTCTTATCTATGTTCATTTTCAACTTTCTTCCTTTACTCACCCTCCCAAACTCGTCCACTAACCTTTGCAGCTTTTCTTTAGAATCTCCCATAAGCACAGTATCATCAGCAAAAAGTAACTGTGTCAACTCCCATTTTGCATTTAATTCCCCATAATTTAATCCCACCCCTCTCCCCAACACCCTAGCATTTACTTCTTTTATAACCCCATCTATAAATATATTAAACAACCATGGTGACATTACACATCCCTGTCTAAGACCTACTTTTACCGGGAAGTAATCTTCCTCTCTCCTACACACCCTAACCTGAGCCTCACTATCCTCATAAAAACTCTTTACAGCCTTCAGTAACTTACTACCTATTCCATACACTTGCAAAACTTGCCACATTGCTCCCCTATCCACTCTATCTTATGTCTTTTCTAAATCCATAAATGCAATGAAAACTTCCCTACCTTTATCTAAATACTGTTCTCATATATGCTTCACTGTAAACACTTGATCTACACATCCCCTACCCACTCTACAGTCTCCTTGCTCATCTGCAATCCTACTCTCTGTCTTACCTCTAATTCTTTCAATAATAACCCTGCCATACACTTTACTTATTCCCCTATAATTCTTACAATCTCTTTTACCCCCCTTCCCTTTATATAAAGGAACTATACATGCTCTCTGCCAATCCCTAGGTACCTTCCCCTCTTTCATACATTTATTAAACAAAAATACCAACCACTCCAACACTATATCTTCCCTGCTTTTAACATTTCTGTCATGATCCCTTCAGTTCCAGCTGCTTTACCCCCTTTCATTCTACGTAATGCCTCACGCACCTCCCCCATACTCACATCCTGCTCTTCTTCACTCCTAAACGATGTTGTACCTCCCTGGCCAGTGCATGAAATTACAGCTTCCCTTTTTCATCGACATTTAAAAGTTCCTCAAAATATTCCCGCCATCTACCCAATACCTCCAGCTCCCCATCTACTAACTCCCCTACTCTGTTTTTAACTGACAAATCCATGTACATATATAAATAAATATATATATATATATATATATGTAAGACAACCACTATGAAAAAATAGAGGAATTCCAAGCGCTTTCGTGACAACTCACATAATCAAGGAACTATAAAAGGAAACATGACAAGAGGGCTTATATAAGGGGCAGAATACACCTCACAGTCACATCACACTAACAAAGACTACACCTCACAGTAGCGTAACATCGCACGACTCTGTGAAGAGGAACATAAGAAAGGACCTGAAACTTCCCAAGAATTAAGATTAGTCCAATTTATCATTAAATTCTTCCCAAATTTTATTAATTATAAATGAATCCAATTTATATAAACCAAAAGAAATATTCATATTATTTTCAAAACTGCTCTTAATGAAAGAAGTTCCTCTTCACAGAGTCGTGCGATGTTACGCTACTGTGAGGTGTAGTCTTTGTTAGTGTGATGTGACTGTGAGTGTATTCTGCCCCTTATAAGCCCTCTTGTCATGTTTCCTTTTATAGTTCCTTGATAATGTGAGTTGTCACAAGCCTAATTCTTCTATTTTCATAGTGGTTGTCTTGCATATTTTGATATCACTTGTTTACTGTGATCTTTTTGCATATATATATATATATATATATATATATATATATATATATATATATATATATATATATATATATATATATATATATATATATAGTAGGTAGTAGGTTGGTAGACAGCAACCACTCAGGAGGTACTACCATCCTGCCAGGTGACTGTGAAACAGAAACCTGAAACTGTTTTACATGATGGTAGGATTGCTGGTGTCTTTTTCTGTCTCATAAACATGCAAGATTTCAGGTACGTCTTGCTACTTCTACTTACACTTAGGTCATACTACGCAAACATGTACACGTTTATTGTATACACACTCATCTGAGTTTTCTTTGATTTTATCTTAATAGTTCTTGTTCTTATTGCTTTTCCCTTTCATATCCATGGGAAGTGGAATAAGAATCTTTCCTCCGTAAGCCATGCGTGTTGTAAAAGTCAACTAAAATGCCGGAACAATGGGCTAGTAACCCCTTTTCCTGTATAGCTTACTAAAAAGAAGAAGAAGAAAATCGTCAAAGTGGGATGTTTGAATGTGCGTGGATGTTGTGCGAATGATAAGAAAGAGATGATTGTAGATGTTATGAATGAAAAGAAGCTGGATGTCCTGGCTTTAAGTGAGACAAAGCTGAAGGGGTAGGAGAGTTTCAGTGGGGAGAAATAAATGGGATTAGATCAGGGGTTTCAAATAGAGTTAGAGCTAAAGAAGGAGTGGCAATAATGTTGAATAATCAGTTATGGCAGGTAAAGAAGGAATATAAATGTATAAATTCAAGGATTATGTGGAGTAAAATAAAGGTTGGATGTGAAAAGTGGGTTATAGTAAGTGTTTATGCACCTGGAGAAGAGAGAAGTGTAGAGGAGAGAGATTTTGGGAAATGTTGAGTGAGTGTGTGGGGAGTTTTGAACCAAGTGAGAGAGTAATTGTGGTTGGGGATCTTAATGCTAAAGTGGGTAAAAATGTTGTGGATGGAGTAGTAGGTAAATTTGGGGTGCCAGGGGTAAATGTAAATGGGGAGCCATTAATTGAGCTATGTGTAGAAAGAGGTTTGGTAATAAGTAATACATATTTTATGAAAAAGAGGATAAATAAATATACAAGGTATGATATAGCACGTAAGGAAAGTAGTTTGTTGGATTATGTATTGGTGAATAAAAGGTTGATGAGTAGGCTTCAGGATGTACATGTTTATAGAGGGCAACGGATATATCAGATCATTATTTGGTTGTAGCTACAGTTAGAGTAAAAGGTAGATGGGACAAAAAGAAAATGGCAACAGCAAGAAAGAGAGAGGTAAAAGTGTATAAACTAAGGAGGAGGAAGTTAGGGTGAGATATAAGGAACTATTGGCAGAAAGGTGGGCTAGTGCAAGTAGGAGTAGTGGGGGTTGAAGAGAGTTGGGATAGTTTTAAAAATGCAGTATTAGAATGTGGGGCAGAAGTTTGTGGTTATAGGAGGGTGGGTGCAGGAGGAAAGAGGAGTGAGTGGTGGAATGAAGAAGTAAAGGGTGTGATAAAAGAGAAAAGGTAGCTTATGAGAGGTTTTACAAAACAGAAGTGTTAGTAGAAGAGCAGAGTATATGGAGAGTAAAAGAAAGGTGAAGAGAGTGGTGAGAGAGTGCAAAGAAGAGCGGATGAAAGAACGGGAGAGGCTCTGTCAAGAAATTTTGCTGAAAACAAGAAAACATTTTGGAGTGAGATAAACAAGGTAAGAAAGCCTAGGGAACGAATGGATTTGTCAGTTAAAACAGAGTAGGGAGTTAGTAGATGGGGAGCTGGAGGTATTGGGTAGATGGCGGGAATATTTTGAGGAACTTTTAAATGTTGATGAAAAGAGGAGGCGATAATTTCATGTACTGGCCAGGGAGGTACAATATCGTTTAGGAGTGAAGAAGAGCAGGATGTGAGTGTGGGGGAGGTGCGTGAGGCATTACGTAGAATGAAAGGGGTAAAGCAGCTGGAATTTGACGGAATCATGACAGAAATGTTAAAAGCAGGGGGGATATAGTGCTGGAGTGGTTGGTATTTTTGTTTAATAAATGTATGAAAGAGGGGAAGGTACCTAGGGATTGGCAGCGAGCATGTATAGTTCCTTTATATAAAGGGAAGGGGATAAAAGAGAGTGTAAAAATTATAGGGAATAAGTTTACTGAGTATACCAGGTAAAGTGTATGGCAGGGTTATTATTGAAAGAATTAGAGGTAAGACAGAGAGTAGGATTGCAGATGAGCAAGGAGGCTTTAGAATGGGTAGGGGATGTGTAGATCAAGTGTTTACAGTGAAGCATATATGTGAACAGTATTTAGATAAAGGTAGAAGTTTTTATTGCATTTATGGATTTAGAAAAGGCATATGATAGAGTGGATAGGGGAGCAATGTGGCAAATGTTGCAAGTGTATTTAATAGGTAGTAAGTTACTGAAGGCTGTAAAAAGTTTTATGAGAATAGTGAGGCTCAGGTTAGGGTGTGGAGAGAGGAGATTACTTCCCGGTAAAAGTAGGTCTTAGACAGGGATGTGTGATGTCACCATGGTTGTTTAATATATTTATAGATGGGGTTGTAAAAGAAGTAAATGCTAGGGTGTTGGGGAGAGGGGTGGGATTAAATTTTGGAGAATTAAATGCAAAATGGGAGTTGACACAGTTACTTTTTGCTGATGATACTGTGCTTATGGGAGATTCTAAGAAAAGTTGCAAAGGTTAGTGGACGAGTTTGGGAGAGTGTGTAAAGGTAGAAAGTTGAAAGTGAACATAGATAAGAGTAAGGTGATGAGGGTATCAAACGATTTAAATAAAGAAAAATTGGATATCACATTGGAGAGGGATTATGGAAGAAGTAAATGTTTTCAGATATTTGGGAGTTGATGTGTCAGCGGATGGATTTATGAAGGATGAGGTTAACCATAGAATTGATGAAGGAAAAAAGGTGAGTGGTGCATTGAGGTATCTGTGGAGACAAAAAACGTTATCCATGGAGGCAAAGAAGGGAATGTACGAAAGTATAGTGGTACCAACACTCTTATATGGGTGTGAAGCATGGGTTGCAAATGCTGCAGCGAGGAGGAGGCTGGAGGCAGTGGAGATGTCCTGTCTAAGGGCAATGTGTGGTGTAAATATTATGCAGAAAATTCGGAATGTGGAAATTAGGAGAAGGTGTGGAGTTACTAAAAGTATTTGTCAGAGGGCTGAAGAGGGGTTGTTGAGGTGGTTTGGTCATTTAGAGAGAATGGATCAAAGTAGAATGACTTGGAGAGCGTATAAATCTGTAGGGAAGGAAGGCGGGGTAGGGGTCGTCCTAGAAAAGGTTGGAGGGAAGGGTAAAGGAGGTTTTGTGGGCGAGGGCTTGGACTTCCAGCAAGCATGTGTGAGCGTGTTTGATAGGAGTGAATGGAGACGAATGGTTTTGGGACATGACGATCTGTTGGAGTGTGAGCAGGGTAACATTGTGTGAAGGGATTCAGGAAACCAGTTAATTGATTTAGTTGGACTTGAGCCCCGAAATGGGAAGTACAATGCCTGCACTTTAAAGGAGGGGTCTGAGATAGTGACAGCTGGGAGGGACTTTTCTCAGCTGTCGTATCTGAGCTCCTCTGCAAAGACAGTGATTATGTATGAGTGTGGTGAAAGTGTTGAATGATGATGAAAGTTTTTTCTTTTTGGGGATTTTCTTTCTTTTGGGTCACCCCTGCCTCGGTAGGGAGACAGCCGACTTGTTGAAAAAAAAAAAAAAAAAAAAAAATATATATATATATATATATATATATATATATATATATATATATATATATATATATATATATATATATATATATATATATATATTCAGTATCAGAAATGATATTGACGAAGATAGGATGAAAACTCTCAGAAAAGACGTTCATTTAGCGGGATGTGATCGAGGTGCACAAGTGGAAAACAGGAAAAATCAAAGAGGTTATGACTATCCGGGTGAAGGTATTTAACCTAGACTGTTCACAGCAAGGAATTCATATTTAGAATTAGAGAAGATATAGGGAGGTATTGGCTTTGAAAATATAGTTATAAATGAGTTGAATATACTTCAAAACAGTGTCATTGAGTCGAGAATATAGAGTAGCTTTAAATATAAGTTTTAAGGGTACATGAGTGAATGTGAGTTGAACCTGCCTAGCACGGACCGGTATGTCTCTTGCAGTATTCCTTCATTTTATTTTTCTGTTCTGAAAAATTAAATAGGCAAATTAGCACCCAGGCTTCTAACAACAATCTAAACCTTTCTTCATGATGGACGAGGAATCATAGAAGACAGTTGATCACATGAAGTGTTGTCTTGTCCGAAGACCTTTCAGGAAGAAAATAATCCGCTAACCACTTTAGGTATTAGTTTTCAGGGTATTACTAATTACTTTTACGGTATTTAAAAAAAAAAAAACATAGATGACATCTGAGTTGATTAAATAAATCTAAGAAACTGGAAAGAAAATTGTGAGAGGGATAAGAGAGAGAAAGGAAAGAGAAGAATAAGAGGATGTA
>WNWK01005823.1:0-25000 GCA_009830355.1 Cherax destructor
AAAAGGCTGCAGTCAGAATGATAACAAATTCCCACTCTAGACAGCATACTCCGCCAATATTCGAAAGTCTAAAACTACTCACTGTAAAGAACATTCACACTTATTCTTGTGCCTACTACATACATACAACTCTACACTCAAATATAAACCCTCCACTCAAAATTCTCCTCACCAACTTTAACAGGACCCATGACCATAACACAAGACACAGAGCACTTTTTGATATACCCAGAGTCCATATCACCCTGTGTAAAAACTCTATGCACATAAAGGGCCCCAAATTCTGGAATTCATTACCATAAAACATTAAAACAACCTTGCCTGCACATCAATTTAAGACTTCTCAAAAACCACCTACTCACATTAAACTAAATATACTCATACGTATTGTAAACTACTTTCAACAATGCTCAGTGTTATTTACCCATAATAAAAGTGCAGATTTCGCCTGGACCCTGTTAATTGTTCTATAAACCTTTACCTGGTAATAACTGACCAGGGTTTAAGATGAGAAACTGATAAAGAACATAAGAACATAAGAATGGAGGAACACTGCAGAAGGCCTACTGGCCCATACAAGGCAGGTCCTTATCGAAACCACCACTACCTAAGAATTTACTCCCGTACTCACGACACTAATCAAACCCAGCCCCTCCCACTCATATATTTGTCCAATCTCTTTTTAAAGCCACCCAAGGTCCTAGCCTCTATCACCCTACTCGGAAGATTGTTCCACGCATCTACAACTCTGTACGAGAACCAGTACTTGCCTATGTCCTTTCTAAATCTAAATTGATCCAATTTAAATCCGTTATTTCTGGTTCTTACTTGGTTCGATATCCTCAGTATTTTATTAATATCTCCTTTGTTTATGCCCATCATCCACTTGTACACCTCGATGATATCTCCCCTCATTCTACGTCTCTCCAGAGAGTGGAGATTCAACGCTCTAAGTCTATCTTCATACGGGAGATTTCTTATACTGTAAATCATTTTAGTCATTCTTCTCTGTATGTTCTCCAACGAATCTATATCCATTCTGTAGTAAGGAGACCAAAACTGAGCTGCATAATCCAAATGAGGTCTCACTAGTGAAGTATAGAGCTGTAAAATAACTTTTGGACTTCTGTTGCTTATACTTCTTGAAATAAATCCTAGTAATCTGTTAGCCTTATTGCGCACACTTAGGCACTGTTGTCTTGGCTTTAGATTCCTGCTTATCATGACTCCCAAGTCTTTTTCACATTCTGTATGATCAAGCTCTACTTCACCTAGTTTATAAATTCGAGGGATATTTTCATTACCAAGAACTAGCACCTTACACTTGTCCACATTGAACTTCATCTGCCACTTTTCAGACCAAGACATTAATTTGTCCAAATCCTCCTGGAGTTCACTGGTATCCTCCTCAGAATGAATCATACGGCCTATTTTTGTATCATCAGCAAATTTACTCATGTCACTTGCAATTCCTTCATCAAGGTCATTTATGTAAATTATGAACAACAATGGGCCTAAAACTGATCCTTGTGGAACGCCACTAGTGACTAATCCCCATTCAGATTTGACCCCATTAATGGAAACTGTCTGCTTTCTATTGGTAAGCCATGCCTCTTTCCATGCTAGAACTTTACCTCCTATACCATGAGCTGCCACCTTTCTTAAGAGTCTCTTGTGAGGTACTTTATCGAAGGCCTTACTGAAATCCAAGTAAACTATATCATATTCTTTATCACTGTCTACTACCTCAAATGTTTTATTGAAAAATGTCAGTAAATTTGTCAAGCAGGAACGACCTCTCATGAACCCATGCTGAGATTCATTAATCAAATTGTGCTCTTCAAGGTGACTTCTAATAATATCAGCTATAACTGATTCTAATAATTTGCCTACTATAGACGTGAGGCTTATTGGACGGTAATTTGATGGAATTGACTTATCACCTGATTTGAATATAGGAACTACATTAGCTATCTTCCACATCTCTGGCACAACACCAGTTAGGATGGACGTATTAAACACATTCGTTATTGGCTGATTAAGTTCCATTTTGCATTCTTTAAGTACCCTGGAAAACAACTCGTCGGGTCCCGGGGACTTATTTTGCTTCAGTTTATCTATCTGTTTGATAACCATGTCCCTCGTGACAGTAATATTAGTTAATTTGAATTCTTCAGGAACTGAATAATTGTTAATTTCTGGAATTTCATTTACGTCTTCTTGTGTAAAGACTGACAAAAAAATAGTCATTAAATAAAGAACACATTTCCAGTTCGTTATCCGTCAGCTGTCCATTCCCAATTTTCAGAGGTCCTACCTTTTCCCTCACCTTCGTCCTATACACTTGAAAGAACCCTTTTGGATTAGTCTTTGATTCATTAGCAACCTTAATCTCATAGTCACGTTTAGCATTTCTAATCCCCTGTTTTACTTCTCTTTTCAACTGAACATATTGGTCAATAAGGTTAACATCTCCTCTTTTGATGCGCCTATAAATTCCTCTTTTCTCCCCTAATAGATGTTTTAGACTCCTGTTAATCCATTTGGGATCGTTATTATTTGACCTAAATTCTCTCTGGGGAATAAACATACTCTGTGCACGTTGTACATTATTAAGAAAAAAATCATAAACGCAGATCCCATCGTAATCGTTAGCTAGATTACCCCAGTCGAGATTAGACAGGTGTTCTCTAAGTCCAATATAATCGGCAGAACGAAAATCAGGAACTTTTACCGTATTATCCCTATTCTCGTACTCCCAGGTAATATTAAAAGTAATGGATTTGTGATCACTAGCTCCAAGCTCTTCAGTGATCTCCAGATTATTTACAAGGGTTTCTTTATTTGACAAGACTAGGTCGAGCAAATTATTACCTCTGGTAGGCTCTCTCACACATTGCTTCAGAAAACAGTCCTGAACAACTTCCATAAAGTCACTGGACTCCAGATTACCGGTCAAAGAAGTCCAGTCAATTTGACTAAAGTTAAAATCTCCTACCATCACTACGTTATTGTGTCTAGAAGCCCTAACAATTTCGTCCCAAAGGAGTCTTCCTCTATCGTGATCCAAGCCTGGAGGTCGGTATATTACACCTAGAATCAGTTTTTCTTGACCTTCTAGAAACTCTACCCAAACAGATTCTGTTAATGATCCATCTATTTTTATGCCTGTTTTTATGCAGCAATTTATATTTTCTCGTACATATAATGCAACTCCACCCCCTTTCCCATTATATCTATCTACATGGAACAACTTAAACCCCTGAACATGACACTCAGCAATCATATCCCGACTCTTGGTATTATACCATGTTTCAGTTATTGCAATGACATCAAAGTTCCCAGCACATGCTACCAAACGTAATTCATTAATTTTATTTCTGGCGCTTCGACAGTTAGTATAAAATACATTGTAGATGAATGGTTCAGAGAACCGACAAGTTGTTAAATTAGACACATATGCAACACTTGGGTATCTTTATTGAGAAAACGTTTCGCCACACAGTGGCTTCATCAGTCCAATACAAAAAAGAAAGTAGTAATAAAAGGAGGAGTTTGAGGTAATCAGTCCCTCGGCCTGGAGTCGATGTGTTCAGTCCATCAATCTTGAAGTAAATACAACATAAGGCAAATAGAAGTTGCTTATATACTGTAGACAGGTGAGATGAAGCAGGAGGAGGCAGGTCATAGTGGTATCAACCACTAGTCGAAGTAAGTCCTTGTCCAAAGGTTTGGACAAATGTTGAAGAATCCCTTTGTATCAAGATCCCAAGAAGTTGCTGTGTCAGACAGGATGTAGATGAATGGTTCAGAGAACCGACAAGTTGTTAAATTAGACACATATGCAACACTTGGGTATCTTTATTGAGAAACGTTTCGCCACACAGTGGCTTCATCATCAATACTACTTTCTTTTTGTATTGGATTGATGAAGCACTGTGTGAGCAACTTTTCAATAAAGATACCAAGTGTTGCATATGTGTCTAATTTAACATAAAATACATTGATATGTATCTTCTTGTGAACCTTTTTCAGCTTTTGTTTTACACAATTTATGTTACTATCATTACCCTGTGTTACTCGATTACTGTTCTTGTTAAGATTTATGATATCAAAGCCTGAATCAATATTTTGGCCCTCATTAATTACCATTCCTAGACCCATACCTCTAACTAATCCTAGTTTAAAGCCCTAACAACATCCTCAACTGAGCTAGCGAGAAATCCAACACCCTCCCTGGATAAGTGAACCCCATCCATGGCATACATGTCATTTCGGCCATAGAAGTGGTCCCAGTTGTCAATGAATGGGACTGCATTATCCTTGCAGTGTTTGTCCAGCCAGCAATTTATACCAATTGCTCTGGACAACCGTTCATTTCCAACACCCCTTCTTGGCAAAATGCCACATATAACAGGGCTCCCTCCCTTCTTCCTAATGATGTCTATTGCTGCCTTATACCTACTAACTAAATCCTCACTTCTACGCTTGGCTACATCATTGCCTCCAGCACTGAGGCAGATAATATGATTTATCCTATTACCATGCATGATGTTGTCAAGCCGGCTAACAATGTCTTCCATCCCAGCCCCAGGAAAGCAAACCCTCTGTCTCCTACTCCTATCTTTCAAGCAGAAGGCCCTATCCATATATCTAACTTGGCTATCCCCAACAACAACAATGTTTTTACCTTCCTTGGTACCGTTCGTCGTGACGTTCCCAGTAGTCGACTCACATTCGTCTGGTAGCACAGAAAAGGAGTTCGAAGTTTCCACAGCAGTCTCTTTCTTCTTCGTCGTTACTACCTCTCCATTCGTCTTCTTGATCTTCAACTTCGTCCCCTGCTGTCCGGTCACTGACCAGGTTCCCTTCTTGACCTGAGGACTCACAACAGGACTACTACGAATCCTCTTGTTTTCCTCCGTCAATCGCCGTATCTCTAGCTTCGCTACCCTCAATTCCTCCTTAAAAGCTGCTGGTAAAGTTGCTCAATAGGGGGCATCTTGGTTCAGTCCACAGGGAGTACACTAGACACGTGTTCACTGAGCTAAGAACAGGTCACCACTGACTGAGCTAAGAACAGGTCACCACTGACTGAGCTAAGAACAGGTCACCACTGACTGAGCTAAGAACAGGTCACCACTGACTGAGCTAAGAACAGGTCACCACTGACTGAGCTAAGAACAGGTCACCACTGACTGAGCTAAGAACAGGTCACCACTGACTGAGCTAAGAACGTTCTGATATTAGATATGGAAGCCTTAGATGGTAAGATGAAAAATAAACACAAATGCAGTCAAATATGATCCTTTATAAACAACGTTTCGCCCACACAGTGAGCTTCATTAAGTCACAAATGATCTGTTTGTGACTCGATAAAGACCACTGTGTGGGCGAAACGTAGTCAGTAAAGGATTGCATTATACTGCATTTGTTTGTTTTTCCATTTATCTCCATGGTAAGAGGAAACTAGTTGACAGATGGTCGGCCCTGGCATCAAGCCGAGCTCTATTTAAGGATTCAATCAGCTCACGAAATATATAAAAAAATGTTATAAAAATGCGAGTTTTCAATATTTTTTCACGTTTCTATTTGAAGTTGTACCTACATTCTTGCAAGAAAACAAAAATTGTATTTATAAGATAGTTATATTTGATTAAGATAAGATAAGATTTCTTCTGATTTTTAACCCCGGAAGGTTAGCCACCCAGGATAACCCAAGAAAGTCAGTGCGTCATCGAGGACTGTCTGTCTTATTTCCATTGGGGTCCTTAATCTTGTCCCCCAGGATGCGACCCACACCAGTCGACTAACACCCCAGGTACCTATTTGCTGCTAGGTGAACATGACAACAAGTGTAAGGAAACACGTCGAAATGTTTCCATCCGCCGGGAATCGAACCCGGGCCCTCCGTGTGTGAAGCGAGAGCTCTAGCCACCAGACCACCTGGCCACTAAGGATTCCTGGTTTTAAAAAATATTTAATACTTTGACAGGTTTGCCCACATTATTATTATTATAATCAAATAGAAGCGCTAAACCACAGGGGTTAGGTTTGCCCACATACAACCCGAAAGACTCATTAGCTATTAAATACTCAAGTCATTCAGAAGAAGTAGACACACATTTTCATCATAATTATTAAACGGCAATCAAAATTTCACACATTTTTACTTATAAAAATGATCAAATCAGCACCTACACTCTTGAATCTCACTCTTCCCTTTCATGGGTTTAAGGGGACGTCTTTTTTAATGTTTTTAAACTATAAAATTGAGGGTTTTGAAGGTATTCGAGGCATTCCAGGATGATTGAAATAGGTTCAATAACTTTGCTCACAGGATACCTGCACATGCCAAATGTTTCTAGAATTTGGTCCTCGTTACCGTACATGAGAGTTCGAAATTTAAAATTCGATAAGATGAGGGACTCTCGAGTTATGAGAGAGAGAAAATAGAAAAGTTGAAAGAAGAAAACAAAGAAAAAATCAGATAACCTCTGAAAGGTAGATCTTCTGGAATATCTAAAGAGACGAGAAATTAGTGAACACCGACGAGAGAATAAGAGAAATTCAAAATATAGGGATAGAAAGAGACAAGTAGATACAAAGAATGCTAAAACAATGGCAGTCCTGGTATTTTTGGTGCTTCTGGCTAGATCGTATAAATAAGTTTTCCATTCACTCCGTCAACAAGTCACATCTTCCCAATGGTGCATAACCTCTGCCGCTTTTAGCTGTATGACCCTTGCGGTTTAGCGCTTCTTTTGATTATAATAATAATCTGCCGCTTTTACTTTAAACTCGTTGAACACGTTTTTTTTTAAAACATAAAGGACCTTCTTAATTTATTGTTCTGTGGTTCAGTTTAGAAAGGGGCCTTGAAAAAGCTACAACTAATTCTTGGATAAATAATAATGAAACTCTCAATAAAAATTTCTAAAAAATTTTGGAAAATATTTTTAATTTCAAAATATATTGTATACATAGTTCTTAAAATAGGTAAATAAAATGACACTAACAAGTTTAAAAACTGTACAAAATGTAGGTTAATAAAGAAATAATACTGCCAGCAAGCTGATAATTTAATTTTTAATTTGGTTAGAAAGATTTAGGTCTATAGTTTTCCTTTCATAACTTGATTCTCGAGGTCTAGCGTGATACAAATGCCCCAGTGACTCCTGAGATCTGGGTAATAATAATAATAATAATAGTAATATATTTATTTCTACAAGTACAAGGTGTACAAGGTATACAAGGTAAAGGCATACCTCATGTACCTCAGGTAAGTGTTGATTAGCTCGAGTCTGGAGAAGCTCCTCTCCGCTCCAGATACTGCCACTGGAAGGCTTAGAACAATCAAAAGGACTGACCAGCTCTGTGAGCTGCTCTTCATGGATGAAAGTCAGCAGGTTAAGTGACGTCATTCACACAGATGGTAGCTCAGACAAATTCCTTAACTTCTGTGCTATCATTCGTCTCTTAACTCTTGGGCTGAGAGGTCGTGCGCTGTGACTGCCCTCTGGTGACCATTGGTGGCAGTTTGTATACACAAAATGGCACAGGCTGGCAGGCGAAGAGTAAACACCGTCTGCATTGAGCTGATTCGTGGAACAGTGTCTGGACCTTCAACAAATATGTTACTAACAACCATCATAAGACACCTACGGCATTGCCCATAAGAATTTATGTGGATTGGCAATGAACGGCATTTCCAGGAACTTCGTGAAGTTCTGCTCGGCCGGCATATAAGAAAGAGTGGTGGTGCTATATCAAGATGTCTGTATAATTGTCAATTCAGCCATGACCTTGAAATTGCACGTCTCCCAGTATTATACCAGAAATGTGCCTTTTGAGGCTGATGAAGCGGATTTACGTGAAACCTTTGAACACTATGGCATGGTGCATATGGCTACTGTCGGCAGGTGGTCTGATGGGCTGTATGCAGGGCTGCCTGAAGGAACATTTACTTTGAAGATGACGCTCTGCCATTCCATCCCTTCATACGTCATCTTGGATGATTTCCGAATGCAGGTGTTTGTCACATATGCGGGACACCGCCAGACCTGTCGGTTGTGCGCTGCATATGACCATATAGCTGCACAATGTGATCGGCGACAGAGTCCACAGGAGTATGGGCGCCATATGGAGGTTCGAGGGAACAGGAGAGACTCGGGGCCACTGGGTATGGAGAGGCCTCTGACGAACATGGTATGGAGTGCAGAGGTGGTGAGGAGTGAGGATGACGGACCCGACCTGTGCAACTCTTCTGATGGGTTCCCCTTCTTTGGAGTCTGACCCTGAGGCGGGCGAGGTGGCAACAGGAGTGGTTGCTGGTGACGTGGAGGCCTCCATCGCCTCCGTGTTGCATGTCTTGTTGGACTCCCAGGACGTGAGTGATGTGCCAAACATGGCATTGATCCTTGGATCAGAAGTGAGGGAAGGCGTCATGGATGGAGTTTCACCAGAGGATGGTGTTGATAACACATTGAGAGTTCATACTGTGGAGGCAGATATACATCAGATCTGCCCTCCAGAGAATTTGATGCAGGTAGACGGTGGATCCCAGAAATGGGCCGCCGGCTTTTCAGACATGGAAGACGTGTTAACACCTGCGCAACGCACGGGGAAAAAGATGTGGGTGGATGTCATGACCAAGGGTCCTCATGGTCCTAAGGTGCAGGGACCTTTGAAAGGACATTCTAAGGGAGGAGGGGGAAGACAGGAGGCCACAGACGGAAGGGGGAGAAGGGTGTTTTGTTTTAAGTGCCTAACACTTAATGTTAATGGTTTAAAGACGGCAAAAAAGTGTGCATGTGTGCGAGACTTATTAGTGCATTATGGGGTGGATGTTGTTTTCCTCCAGGAACACAATTATAAGCCTGGAAGAGTGTTATTAATGGACAGATATACGGTGAACATGGCGTAAACGTTGAGATTGAAAGGAAGTGTGGCGATCATGATTAGGGAGACTAGCCTATTTGTTCTGCAACATTGTAAGAAGGGGGTGAGGGATGGGTTGTAAGGGTTAAGGGGATGTGGGGGGGCGGCGGGTGGCTTTTGTGTGTGTGTCATAAAAAATAGGTTTGTGAGGGAGGTCTTAATATATCATTTACGATCACTGCCGGCGGTTACAGTTATAGGTGGGGATTGGAATTGTGTCGTTCTCCATAAGGATGTGGAATGGCGAGGGGCGGGGTATTGTTCGGTGGTTTTGGGGATTTATTGTATGGGGCAGGGTTAATGGATGTGGGGGGTAGGGCTGAGGGAGGGGCCGAGCACACTTTTGTACGTCGAGGATACGTGGCCAGACTTGATAGGCTGTATGTGCCGCGTACGGTCAAAGTATGGCGGGTACGTGTGTTGGATGTGGTTTATTCAGATCATCGGGGGTCATCGGGGACTTAAGGTGGGAGGGGTTGCCATGGAGGTATGGGGGATATTGGAAGTTGAATGTATGGTTGCTTCAGGGGAGAGATGGGAGGGAGTCGTTTGTGAGAATGTGGGTGAATTTGCAGGATGGGGTGCCTGGGGAGGGGGATTTGGTTTGATGGTGGGACACTAGCTAAACCGTGTTTCAGGGAATTTTATGTTAGACATGGGTGGGAGGAAAATCATTTGGCATATGGGCTAATAGGGTTTCTTGAAGGGCAGCTATGGGATTGTTATGGGTGTGGGGGGTGCGGGATATCCAGTTGTAGAAATTGAGGGATTAAAGGTTCACTTCTGGGTTTTGCAGAATGAGTATTTCGATAGCGTGAGGGTGATGGGGGGTTTGGAGGAAGTGCTTTGGGGAGATCTGCCATCGGCTTGTGTGCTGAGGGGGCTAACACAAAGGAGAAAGGCTACTGAGATGATGGGTTTGTGTGTGCACATGGGAATGGAGGGGTATCGGGGGGATCAGATACTGGTGATGACAGAGGGCATAGGTGGTTATGTTGATGCGTGGTTTAAGTCATACATGGAGAGTAAGGGTGCTAGTGAAGAGGCCTTACAGTATGTGGGGGTGGGATGCAATGCATGATAGAGGGTGAGGATAGGAAAGCTTTAGGGGGTCCTATATCAGAGTCTGAGGTATGGAGTGCATTGATGAATATGAGTAAGAGTAAAGTGCCAGGCATTGATGGTTTGCCAAGTAAATTTTATGTTATGCATTGGGGAGTGTTAAAAGAGTTTTTAGTTCAGTTGTTTCATGTGATGAAAAGGGGAGGGTGTGTTGGAAGATTCGCAATGAACGGCGGTTGTGGTGATGGTGTCGAAAGGGGCTCATCAGTCTACTGTGAAGGATTATTGGGCGATTTCACTTGTGTGTGGTGATTATAAATTGTTTGCAAAAATTTTAGGGAATAGAATGAAAACTGTTATTCATAAGGTTATCGATTTGGGACAATATGGGGTCCCAGGCAGGTCTATGTATGAGGGGCATGGGTTGATTTGGGATTTGAGCTCTGGCAGGGGGAGGGGGAGGGGGTTTTAGTGCTCGACTATCAGGCAGCTTATGATAGCATGGAGAGGGACGTGTTGTGGAGGTTTATGAAGTGGTAGGGATTCAGGAGAGAGATTGTGTCTTGGGCATGTACGTTGTATCAAGGGGCGTGTATGTGGGTTCAAATCAATGGGAGGGTGGGTAGTAATGTGCAGATGGGTAGGGGTTTAAGGCAGTGCTGCCCTCTGTCACAGTTATTGTCTGCATGCTTATAAGATCCTTTTTATCGGGCAGTTCAGGAGTGCTTACGGGAGGGGGTGGGAAATGTGGATAGAGCCGAGCGTCCAGGTATTGTGGATTATGTTGATGATACGACGATTTTAGTGGGGGTAGAGTGTCTGGTGAATGTTTTTGGGAAGGCTATGGGAATGGAAATTAATGTTGAGAAATCAAAGTTGTTGGAGATTCGAGATTGGGTTGGGGAAGGGTAGGGGATGGGGTGGGTGGAAAGTGGTGGACCGGGTTAAGATCTGTGAGGTTGTCTATATGAGAAATGCGAGGGAGGCGAGAGGGGTTAATTCGGAAAGGGTGGTTGATCATGTAATGGGGCATCTGTAGTGGTTGAGGCTGACACATCTCATGTTGCATCAGAGGGTGGTTGTCATTAATGTACTCTTGTACAACAAGGTGTGGCATGTTGCCGTCATGTACCCTCTAGTGCAGGTGATGCTAGGAGATTATTGAGTAGGGTTTTCTGGTTTTTGTGGGGTTTAGGTTGTGATTGGCTAAGTAGAGCGGTGGTGTCATTGCCACTTAGCCAGGGGGGCTAGGGCTTATTCCTTTAGAGCAACATTTGATGAGTGTGTATGTAAAACGTAGGTTTTTGCAGGAGAGAGGAGTAGGAGAGGGGGTTTGGGTAGGGTGCACCAAGACCTTCGGCAGTGGTGGGGAGTAAGGATTTGCAGATTTGTGAGGTGATATTGCGAGTTTTGATGATTGCAAGGGATCCGGAGTGTAAAAGTGGGCGTTCTCGAGAGGGTGGGGAGGTGTAGGGACGTGGTTCCGGTGGAGGGGGCATACCCCATGTATGCATGGGGGGATATATGGGAGAGGCTAAAGAAGTCACGTATCAGACCATGTGTAACAGAGGTAATGTTTAGATTTTTATATGGGATTTTACCATCTGGGGTTGTTTTGTTTAATAGAAGACTTCAGGAAGTGTGGGAGTGCAAGGAGTGTGGAGGGAAAGATTCAGCTTTTCATGTGATTTATTTTTGTGAACGTCTTGGCGTTGTGAGGGAATGGTTTGGGCGTGTGATTTGAATGGTGGGAGGGGGTTGTCAGTATTGCGGGTGTTAAGTTTAGACATGGGGGGAGTGGGGGCAGGTTCAAAATGCTGTGACGTATCTGGTTACTGATTTTGTTTTTGTTTCCTGGGCTATGAGGAAAGTGGGAGTACATGAACGGAAAGTGGCGTTGGCTGCAGCATTTTATAGGTCCAAGTGTCGCAATAGGGAAGTGTACGTGGGAGGTGGGAGCAAGAATTTCTGGCGAGCTATCGAGATTTTGGGATGAGGGACTTGTGGGATTTGTAATATAAGGGGTATAAATGGGCTAGTCTTCCGGGGGGAGGGCGGGTGTGTATGCTAGTGTGTTGGAATATGTTTGAGTGTGTGTGTGTTGTTAGAATTACGGCTTTGCGGTGTACCAGTGTGTCAAATTTTGTTTTAGAATATATTTTTGTATCATACATACGGTTTGTTGTTTGTTGAGTATGCGATACCAATCTGCGATAGGATTAGGGTGTTTTTCTTGGGTCTTGGGTTGTTATCCTGTAGGGGCCTGCAGGATTATTTTTACCCACAGATGAAGGTGTGTGTAGCATCATTTTCCAGTTTTGATGTGTTATAGTGAGCTTGTAATGGGAAGATGTGCCTTTGTTGCTTTATATTTACGATACGTTTAACAAGTATGTACTGTTTGTAATGCCTTAAGGCACCTGATCATGTTTTGTTGTCATTGTATTTTTATATGTACCTAGGCAATTGTATTTGAGGAAACCTTTCCGTGCACCTGGTTACCTGTGAGTGTGTGACCGCATTTGCGGACGTGTATGAGTGGTGAGGTATGGTAGGTGTACCTGTGGTACACAATGGGTGGGTGTGTACTGAGTATGAATGGATGATATAGTGCGTTGGTTCCCGCCTTAATAGAGGTACGGGTATGGGTATTATGTTCAATCCCTAAGGACAACTTGTTAATAGTTTTGGAAATATAAGCCTCCTTATGTTATGCTTCTCCTTTGGGTTTTTGACAATGTAGAGGATACTATATTGTTTTTGTTACGTTTTTGTGTTATTCTTAATATTGTTGTACACGGCCGTTGTGTATATTGTATATAAAGTATTAAGTGTCTACGGGTTTTGTATGTCTTGTGTGACAAGACGGCAGGTGACTGTACTCATATTTGTGTGTAAATTTTGATGCCGTACTGTATGTATATGTGCTGTGTCTCAGTTTACTGCACACCATGATATAGTTTTTAAATAAAATATAAAAAAAAACTTCTGTGCTACCTACTTATGATCTATACAAGAGTTTCTTCCACACTTTAAGGTGCTGTTGACGGTTTCATACTGATTTGTCATCGTAATATCTTAGACATGGAAAATATACAAAGGGGACAAGAAAAAGAGAAGGATCTGTAAAAAAAAAGAGAAATGAAAGTGACACAAGGGAAAATTGTCCACGGAAAAAAAAAAAAAAGAGAAAATGAGTACGGATGGGACAAACGTAAGAAATTAATTTATAAAGGACACTCAAAGGGAGACAGAGAAAGATTTCGTAGAAAACATTGGAAAGAATGGAATGATAATGGAAAGAATGGAATGATAAGTAGCGAATGGAGAAAAAAGAAGATATGGAAAAAAACAGGAGAGACAGAATAAGGATCCACAGTAAACACAGGATAGAAGAAGAAAAAACGTGGGAGAGAGACAAAGAGAGAACTCAAAGGGAACGCAGTAGACAGAGGACCTTGCAGCGAACGATGGACATATAACACCTCTTTGGGAATGCTGAGCAGACACAATAAGCAGGGAACCCTGGAAAGAACAAGTGGGGAAAATAGGAGAAACTAAACGCTCGGGAAATGCTGGAGAAACAGAACACACAAGGAAGGCTGGAGACGCAAAACACTCATTGAACACTGTAGAGATGGAATAATAATAATAATAATAATAATAATAATAATAATAATAATAATTCCGGGCAAATTAGGTCAGTTTTGTCCCAGGATGCGACCCACACCAGTCGACTAATAGGAAATAGTAGGAAAGGAGGAAGAGCACATTAGTATAGTAGAAAAAATAGTACACTGACCTCAGTCTTGTATTCAAAGCCATCGTCGTCCCTGGCGGGCTTGGAGAAGGGCATGGAACTTATGGAGCCTCCCGAGGCCTCACCCAGGCCCAGCCCTAAGATAGAGGCGGTGTCCGAGTAGCGACAACGGGCATCGTCCATGCGCTCCTGCTGCTCCTTCTCGTATTTATGGTGCCTCCTGAGGAGGAGGGAAGGACAAGTGAAAGGGGGAAGTGTTCAGAGTAGAAGGAAACAGCTGGAAAAGCGAGGTGGGAGGGACTGTCAATAAAGAGAAGAACAAATGAAAGAGGGAGTAGAAAGCAGATGGGCTAATGAGAGAGGGAGAGTGAATTGTTGATGTTAGTTTATCTGAATGAGGAAACCCCACCAGATTCAATGGCTTATTAAGAGCATTTTAAGAACTTTATTACTTCTTAAATAGCAGTTCTTGCTTCTTGTTTGCAGGTTGTGTTCGTGGTAGAGCACTTGGCTATATGGTTGGTATATTTCATCCATACAACGTTTATTATATGACATCCCCTTCCTTCAGTCAAATCCAGTTTCCTTCAGTTTCCCCAGGAGATTGTGACCCTTAAGGATTTGACGCTGTACCACGAATACTACAACAACAACAAAACAAAACAAAACAACAACAACAAATACTACTACTACTATTATTATTTATGAAATAACCTGTGTTGACGTGTACTCACTCAGTGAAGACGTTATGTCTGCTGTACCAGCACATCCCGACAGTGATAATGATAGATAAGAGCAGGAGGGTCAGAGGCACAGCAACGTACACAGGCGTGGAGATGGTCGGGTGCTCGTTACAGATCTGTCCAACAAACACAATATCTTGAATCACTTTTCCCAACTAATTTATGCATACGTAAAACCTTCAGCCTCCTCTTTCTTTCATCAAACTTGACTGGCTCTTTAAAAGAGCTATACAAATTTCAAACTTTTAATGCTTTTCCATAAAGAATAATAATAATAATAATAATAATAAGAGTAACAATAATAATAATATTAATAAAATAGAGTAACAATAATAATAATATTAATAAAATAGAGTAACAATAATAATAAAATAGAATAACAATAATAATAGAGTAAAAATAATAATATTATTATTCAGAGGAGAAATATGATAATTTTCTTGTTATTATCATAAGATTCATAATTAAAATGCAAAAAAAGAGAATGTTTTAACATCTTTTTTATGGCACCCGTAATGGGCACCTTGAAGTAGTTACCGGATTTTTTTTTCCTTAATTTTAAGATTCGTTTTATTTCGATTATAACTTAAGAAGGTCATATCTTATCGTCTTTAAGGATGCAGTGTAACTATGGCAAGGATCATTCAACTAGTGGAATGTGCAACCGACAAATGATCAGTATTAGATTATAAAAGGTTTGATAGTTTGCAAAAGCCTCTCCTGGTTGGCTTTAAACAGTCTAACTGGAGTATCCCACCTAGACGAAGGAGGGGAGTGTAAGTGACCCGAGAAAGAATAACCGATATTTTTATGTTTTACATTTAGTAATTTTATGTACAGTATGAGTGTTTCCCATTTCATTATGTAAAATATATGAGTTTAAATTCACTATAAATTGTAATGACTGTTACCCGGCCCAACATTGTAACCCCCAAACCAAAGAACTTACAATTAAGATCATTTTACAACTATCACTTCTGTGACTTGGTTGCATCAGTGGTACCCACAGGAACCTTACTGGCTCATACCACAGGATCCAGAAGCTTTCTTTTTAGATAACTCTGTTATAAAACTCTTCTAAATTTTCCTATTTGTTGTAACTGCGATTGGACATGTATTCTATTATCCCTCTGCTATCAAGATCACATCAAATTTTGATTTTCTTTGGTCAATATTTTTAAAGCATTTGGCAGAGAAAACTTTTGGTAGTGAGTTCCAAATAATAATATATGAACTGAGGAACACTAGACCAACTATTCCATGCAAGAAAAGTTCTACTGAACCCCCGAGCGTTCTCACTCATGTGACCATAATGGTGAACCACTGCATTCGGCCTATTGGCCTATGTCATGTAGGACCTAAGACCCATCCCTTTTCGTTCATGTCAAATAACGACACATATTTCATGGACAATACTTCTGCTTCTTGAGAGACTGACTGTCTATCAAGGTTCTACTCTCATACATAGAGTTATTGATAAAACTTATAATTTTATCTATTACTTTAAATTTGTTGTAGCATGTTTTTTTGTTACTAGCAAGATGATTCCTAATTCTCAACAGGGTTTCTATGGTTTATAATGACAGAATGTTTCTAAATTCTTTGTATTTGTTACAGGTGAGAAAATTCTCTCTCTCAAAAAAATTACTTATTCCATGAGCATTCACATTTAAAAATTATTTGTTCTAGTTCAATAACACTTTTTTTCATACAGTTTTCATACTTCGGCAAAACAATTCAAAACTTTACTGAATCATTTGGTATTTCACCAAAAAAATCTTTCTTCCAATTTCATTTGCAAGGTTGAGTTTCCTTTTGCAACTCAAGGATGAGGTGAGGTGAGGTGATTTGTTAGTGAAATCAGAGTCTCGACTAAGCCTCTTATTCATCTAGTTTTTTTTGTCTCATGAAGGAAATCATATCACCTTTACGTAATATTTAATTTCTATGGTTAAGATATTTTCGACTTGGAAATCTTAAGCTCTAATTTATTCCGTAATTGACAATGACTGGAGGCAGTCCTTGTTAACTACACTGAAAACATCCTGAAATTGTTCTCTTTTTCGAAAACTAAGCTTAAACCATCGTGCTATTATCAGAGATCAAAAAATCTAAAGTTGTGGGAAGTTCCATGAAAGCTTATTCAATGCATAGAGCATAAGGTATTATTTGGGGAAATCTTCCGCCTGGTCTTGATAACAATGACTTATGACTTTAAAACACTGTACGAGTTGTTATATTTACCCATAATGATCACTGTATATATGAAGGACTTGAGTCTATCCTGAGAACCAAAACAACTGGTGTTATACCAAGCGAGAAACAACTAAGTACTGGTCATGGGATGTGCAACAAGGTAGTGGATGGTGTTGTTGGGTCTCAACACAATGCTGACTCAGTAAGGTGATGCTCTCTTGTTAATACACATCCTTTATTTAAACTACCTGAGCTTGGTTTATTCATATATAATATTCTACAAAGCATATTTTCCCAAAATACTAAATATAGGCCACATTGCGGTTGGTCTCAAGTCAAAAAAATTAAAGGCCCACCAAAGCTTGAAAAGTATTGTATACATGTGATTGAAGTATTGATAAACACTGGCTATGTTGCCTCCAAATTCTTCATTCAGATTCTGCCTCAGTATGCGAGTAACACACGTGTTTTTAACGCTAAACTTTAAAATACAAAATAACATATGTTCCCTTTGTAAAATGTGATTTATATTATATTTTGATTTCAAATATAACACAGCGTTCGCGATTACTGTAAAAGTGTATTTTTATTGTGTTTTGATTTTAGATTGAAAACAGACATATGTAATAAAATTAAAATTATTTCATTTGGTGTGGGGGGGGGTATCTTTTTGTAAAAGTGCTCTCTTCCATTAACGTTAGCACCTGGTTATGCCTCTGTTTTATATAAGAATTTATTTTAATAAGTGTGAAAGTGTGGTGAAGATTTTAAGTTGGAGATTCCAACCTGAGTGAGAAGATCTATTTCTAACTAGAATAAGAACTATCGCGTATCATCTAGGTGTTTGAGGCAAGATTAAAAAAATGGGCATCAGTTTTGTTTCAATCTTAAACTACTTTTGTTACCCCACTGACAATCACAGTCATGTTTGAACAAGAGGCTTTATTTCTGGTCACCACGAGTTCTACCATGACTATCATAACATTCTATGCCCACCAATACTACTATTATTGACTCTATATTGCATCGTTGTCAACTGATCATTAAAATACAGACCCTGAGCAAACATCAGGATTCTGTTATCTTCAGAGTGCCATCATGTCCACATGAGTTTGGTGTGAGTTTAGGTGGGACTTGGTGAGTGGTTGAGTCATGTCGTCGGCAACATCTGTTCACTCTCACTATACTCTACATGTTTACTATAACTTATAATCACATTTTCTGACTTAAAAAAAAATTGGGCTTACCCAACATTTTTGAATGATAGATGAATGTTGACCATCGTAGTTGAGAGTGAGGCTGCGAAGATTGAGATGGGGAGGGGTGAGAAGGTGGGGAGGAGGGGGGGTAGAGTCTGGCCTAATTAAATGTGTTTGAAAGGAAGGGTGGGTGGGGTAGGGAGGGAGAGGAGGAGGGTGGGGAAATGAGGAAGGGTATCCTATCTGTATAAACATATTTGACAGTCAGACTGGGTTGTGGGACATGGAAGTTTTGTGGATATTGAGATTAATCTCTTGTGTTTTAGAATTCATAAGGTAAGACCATTGTTGGAATACCCTTGCGTACCCCTATCACCAAAACCAACAGGCTGTGGCTTCAGCGTGTCCAGAACAAAGCCCTCCGCTTTATCACTGGGACCAGATTAAGGGACATAATCAGAATGGAAGACCTGCATATACAACAGGAAATCGCTGCAATTAATGTCAGGATAGATAAACTAACGAAGAGACAGCTATATGACATGCAAGAACTCTATGTCCCTGATAGAGAACCCCCCCCCCCCCCAACCAGTAAACACTACCGACTACGTCATCATCACACACCCCCACCCAACCCAAAGAATGACTCTGCAACAAAGAGTTAGACGCTACATCCACAACGACAACTACCCACGACCAAGAATCCTGAGTGATCTCCCCGTCGAACCAGAAGAGTGGGTACCACCAGACCCAATCTACGTTCAACAACATAGATAAATACTCCCCATCTATGGGTGACCTACCTTTTCCAAACTACATCTTACAACTAACATTGTAACACCCACGAACTTCCTATTTTAGGACACCACCTCAGAAACTGCTTGAACAGCTCCGGGCTAGCCACCAACAACATCGAAAGCCCAGCAACTACCACCTGTTACAACAGCCTTTCCTTATAAAAAAAAAATATATATATATATTACAAATCGTATGCATTCTTGCAACTCAGTGTCATGCTGTGATACAGCAGTATACCTGTGTGCAACTGATAGGCTGAAGGCATATCCACCTCATAAAATTTACTTATGTATAACTCTATATACACACACACTTATTATGTTGCACCAAAGTGGATAGGCCACTTACCTTTACAACCCTAACCTCCCCCTCCCCCCTCCCAACCATTTCCCAATTTCCATCCTTACCCATCCTTCTTCCTCCCCCACCTTACCGACGCTCAGGTCAAATCAAGCTCAACTTAAGTAAGTTTATTCAAGTATACACAAATACAGTTACATAGATTATCATACATAGCAGCATATGTGTAGAGCACCTAGGATAACCCATAAAAAAAGTCAGGCAGAGTGACTTATTTCTATTGGGGTCCTTAAGGAAGACCAAGTTGCGGTAATTTTTTAGTATGAGAAGATAGTATATTTATTATCTGTGAAACTGGTAGAGTACTCTGAAGGCAGCACTAATGCAAATATGAGAAACAATGCTTATTTAAAAAAGGAGAAATTTGAAGTAAAGTGAATTATTGGAGAGTCGTATATTGGATACAAAATGCGTTATATGAAGGTGCTACTGAATGAACGGCAAATGAATGGAGTTAAAATCTAGTTTATTATATAAACGAAAATAATATGAGAGTTTCATGACTCCGGAAATCGTAATGACACTTTTGCAAACAAACCATACCACAGGCGGGGCTTGAACCCGCGGTTAGAGAGTTGTAAAACTCCAGACCGAGTTTTACGGCGCGTTAGCCAGCTGGCCCAGTGGCTAACACATTTACGACTCTCTAACTGCGGTTCAAGCCCCGCCCGTGGTATGGTTTTTATGAGAGTTTCGTATTTCCCAGAGAATATGATGCATTATCTTGTACATCATTGGTACTGAACAAAAATATAGACACAGTTATCAAATGTATATTTCTCAAAAATAAAGAATATATCTTAGTTTTAAACCGCTAAATAACGATTAGAAAGTGAATTTTTAGTGAGTTTTATTCCAGTTTAAGTTATACAAACTGGTCATATAAAAGTGATTTTAAAAGAAGTAAATGTTTTTATATATAGAATTATACGAAAAGATTGTATCTGGCAACATTTAAGATGATTAAAAAATGTATTTGACAACTTTTGAGATATGTGAAAAGTAGGCAATTCAAAACTTTTTTAATGTGTGTAGCGAAGCCTATGAGAAACACTGAACCAGACGATAATGTGTAGTGAGCTGACAATTATGGGGAGAATCAAAGATTTACTGAATCTCTATGAAGATGTGAAAGGTTTTAGTTGGTGTTAATGAGGTATTTTAGTAATGCATCTCTTAAGTGGAAAGTTATTCATTGGTGCAGCAAATACAAAGGTGATTCATTGGTGCAGCATATACAAAGGTGATTCATTGGTGCAGCAAATACAAAGGTGATTCATTGATGCAGCATATACAAAGGTGATTCATTGGTGCAGCATATACAAAGGTGATTCACCAGATGACCGAACACAATGAGTACGATTTAGAATATTTCAATGAATCGAGTATAAATATGAAGTTGTATATCAAAGACAATATGAGTTGCAGCTCTTTTATCGATGGTATAAGACTTAAAGTTAGAGAAATAAGGAAGGTGAATGTGCTTCAGACAGAAATTAAAATATTATTCTTGTTACTGAAAAGTATTATTTTTAAGAGAAACTTTAAGCAAAAGCTAAAATGTTTGTTAGTGGGGAGAATTTTTTTTTTTTATATGATTGCCCCAAAAAATCTTTTTGAACATGTTGAAGTGATGGCTAGGATGAAAAGTGAAATATGTAAATATTACACGTACTTGTAATAATATTAAAATATAGATAACTCTGATGCAAATTGTGGGACCCATAGCCTCGGAAAAGTGGATAAAAAGGCTTCGAGGAAGAATATTTGGATTTCTTCCTGAAGCCATTTGAATATTCCACTTCCCCTACCACCCCATCTTTTCATTTTTTTTTACCAATAGGTATATTTTATTACATAATATGGTTAATGAAATTAAAAAATTATAGCTATTGCATTAAAGATTATGATCTGGGGTTATGTAAAAGATGTTGGTGCAATGAGTTTAGTGAGAAAGAGATATTATACCTATGAATATAGAGATGGAAGTGGATTATAGTGTCGGGAAGTGAAAGATCGTCCTAAGAAAACGATTTGAAATTAAATCAAAATTTTCTTGGGTACAAACCATACTGACTGTAGAAAAGAGATTTATCAGAAAGCAATAACGTGGGATGCGATAAGCAATTGAAGTTGATCAAAATGGATTTGAAAGAGTGGTGTAAAACACCTTAAATCAACGGTGATTTAGTATTCTTCTTCATAAATAGTAAATTTTAAATGATAATGAAGATGATAAAGATATTAACCATTTACCAGTCCTCTAGCCTAAATTGGTACGTTTCTAGGCTAACTTTGAACCTTTGTAGAACCTGATCGATGTGCAGGAAATTGTTAAGATTATTGTGAGCCAATAGAACAGCTCTTCAATTAACTAATCAGGTGTTTTCCCGAGTGAGGAGTCGAGACGTGAAGCAGTGTAGTTCTAGACCTGGGGAAGTGTGTAGTGAAGCAGTGTAGTTCTAGACCTGGGGAAGTGTGTAGTGAAGCAGTGTAGTTCTAGACCTGGGGAAGTGTGTAGTGAAGCAGTGTAGTTCTAGACCTGGGGAAGTGTGTAGTGAAGCAGTGTAGTTCTAGACCTGGGGAACTGTGTTTCCCAGTCGTTCACAATCGCTCATACAGTAAGCTCAAATAATAAAAATCATTCCAGTATTTCAAGTGAAGGTTGATATGTCTAATAATGATGTTTTACAAGTTCTATTAAAATTTAGCAGAAAAATGCAGGCCTCCTCAAGATTTTGAGTGACTGTTTATCTGCTAAAAATTCCGAAGTTATATAAGGAAAATGTTTCTCCCATAAATTGTTATGTTTTCTTAATGGGTTCTCTAATATAATTTATTATTTGAAATTCTTAATATAATCTCCCTAAATATTGCACGTTGACTTATATAAAAAAAAGACTTATTTTTTTAAGTAATGTATTAGCGAAAATGTATCTACCAGTACTACAACATAATTATTATTTCTACTGCTAATATTCCTACTACTACTACTGATCCTGCTACTAGTGTTACAGCTATTGCAGTTTCTGTTACTGTTACTACTGCTACTGTATTATTATTATGATGGAAAGTGAACTTAGCTAACAGGTTTTCCCCACAATTTTGATTGCTCGCAGATTACGACCTAGAATAGGACAGCCCTAATCACATTGTATGAACCTATGGACTGCAGTACATATTTGGTGGATACAAGTGAGAATAGGACCTACCTTGCTTATGTAACAGGAGCTTGTGGCATTGACTGTGCCACTTATACGAAGAATGATGTGTTGAGAAGGCTGCTGTTTCCCATATACATTGCAATAATGTCCTATCACTCGCAACGTCTTGTTACAGTCACTTTCACTACCACCATTTGTATTGTCCACGGTAGAAAGCTGTTTTTCCCCAATGTTCGATTACGCCTGAGTGTACACAGCAGAACACTTTATTGTGACTTTACCTCGGACTACTTCACTCGTGTTTGCACCACGTCGTGGTGTCTCGTGACACATGTTCACCCTTGTTCCTTGAAGCAACCTCAGGTGCTGTGGGGGCGTCATAGCTCCTCATCCAACAAACGAAATGCAGATTTCAGCTTTATAGAAATTCATTGCTAGCTTTTGCAACAGAGTTTAGCACAAGATAGCTGTTTTCTTGTTGTTCAGCTGTGGGCTGGAAGTCATAATACCCCTGACTTGTAGATCAAGTGGGGAATGTTTTTATTTGAAATTTTACTGGTATGGGGAAATAGCAGTTACTCTAGGTTTAACCTTTTATGTATAGTTGGCCAGCAAGTCTGGTAAAGAGCAGTGAACACCCTGACATCACCTTCCCAGCTCTGATGCATGTGTTTGCTAGCTGTCCTGAGAACAAGGAAGTGGGAGAGTTCACTAGCCCCTTCCGAGAGGGCTAGATGGCTGAGAGATACCTCCCCGCTTTTCCAAATTGGAGTTAATTCTCCACACACATGATAAAAACTTGCATAACATATGATAAACACATGAATGACACATGATAAGCACTTGCATGACATATGATAAACACTTCCATGACGCATGATAAAGATTTGCATGACACATGATAAACACTTGCATGACACATGATTAATATTTGCATGACACGTTATAAACACTTGTATGACACGTGATATGCAGCTGCATTAAACATGACGATAAGAAGTGTCGTCAACGTTTCTGAATGTTTGTCTTACGTCTTCTTAGTCTTAAAAATGATGAAACATAACAAATCTGTAATGTGCTCTTGTTTAGTTAACTGGAAAGAATATTCAAGTATCATGAAACTCTAGGATGGCTTCCACTTCGTTGGAACTTAATAATAAAAACAATTTTGATCTGAGAAAACATTGGTGTACCTGTGAGGTCCCGGTGATATTGGCGATGTAGAACTGTAGCTCAGGGTCGCTTATCATCTGGCTGAGCATTCTACTGGTGAAGACTGGATTGTCGTTTATCAGTAACTCGACACTGAAGTTGTAAGCAACACAGTTGACGTCGCAGTTGTAGGGGTGGCAAGTCTTCATATCGTTGATGTACACCATCTCAGGTCTGATGGCATTGTACACTAGTTAAGAAGTAATACGAAGGTTTGTTTTGCAGAAGCCATGTAATGGGCAGAGCTGCAAGTTTAGAGCTCCCTTAAACTGGGTACAAGTATATCACGGGTAAAATAATGAATATTTATGTTTATCTTTAGAATTCTCAAATATATACGTGCCTCTACAATTATATATATAATATATATATATATATATATATATATATATATATATATATATATATATATATATATATATATATATATATATATAATGGAGTCCACCTCTGGTGTAAATTGTGGGTCCCATAGCCTCGGAGAAGTGGATAAAAGGCTTCAATGAAGAATATTTAGATGTCTTTCTGAAGCCATATATATATATATATATATATATATATATATATATATATATATATATAAAAGAGTTGATAAAACAAATTCTTCCGGACAACCTCAGTGATTCAGCAGGAATACAGGACCCTAGCTACGCCAGTGCCATCACTGAATGGGAGACTCTTGCTGCTCCAGCACCAAAACCTAGTGCAGAACTGGCCTACAAACAGTCAAGTTGGGATGGCCCTATCACTGAAAAGATGCTTGCCAACATGCTTAGGGCTGTAACATCAGACAGGAAGACTGACCGTCTCCTAGCTGTGAGTGCACATCACTCTGGGGACTTCCTCCACACATTTCCCATTTCGGCAATGGGAACAAGCCTTGCTGCCTAAATTCACACGGAATATATGTGTATTTGCGGCGATGCGCAAGCCGACCAATATGGTCTACATGGTCTTAACTGCTTCAAAACCAAGGGCTGGCATGCAAGACACAATGAAGTCAACGACATCATAAAGAGTACCCTTGCTACAGCTGGATGCCCAGCCGAGAGAGAGCCAAAATCACTAGCAGCCAACAATACCCACAACCCAGCAAACCGCCCTGACGGGATCACCAACTATCCTTGGAAGAATTGCAAGCTCTTAGCATGGGACTATACCTGTGTGTCGACACTGGCTGACAGCTACATCCATCACAATGTCGGTCGACAGGGAGGAACTGCTGACCACTGGGAGGAGTTCAAGATGAGGAAGTACAGGGACATAAGCAAAGAGTATCAATTTGTCCAAGTGGGATCAGAGACCTTGGGATCATGGGGAAAAAATGCCACACGTTTCCTCAAAGAACTGGGTTCCAGACTCATCGACACCACCAGGAACCCAAGGGCAGCCATTTTTATGTTACAGCACCTCAGCGTGGCCATCCAGAGGGGAAATGCATGCTGCATACTGGGCTTGCGTCCGGCTTCGGAGGAGCTAGAGGAGATTCATAATCTTTGATATATTGTACCAATGTATTCACGTTCATGTTTATGTTTTCTGTCGATGTATTATGTCTATTAATAA